>JAMZAV010014847.1:0-13250 GCA_024449915.1 Sweltsa coloradensis | reverse complement strand
TTTTTTGACTTATACACTACATGCTTTATCGATTGTAATGTTTTTTCGCGGAACCTTATTTTATGAATTAATTTTATTATAATTTGAGCGCAATCGAGAAATTATTTTTTATACAAATTTCAATTTTACGATTTTTTTTAAACAATTACGATAAATTTAAAAAAAAAAAATTTAAAAAAAAAGTTATTTTTTTATTTTATTTTATTTAATTTAAAAAAAAAAATCAATTTATAACGTTTTTTTTCACAGAACAACAGAAAATTCGCATAACACTGGCAGCTCAATGCCCAATTACGCTCCACCAAACACGCGGGGGGACTTAAGCGTTTTCCTAGTTCTAAATTATTTAACAAGCTACCGACAAGTCTAAAAGCCATTTCTTGTATGAGCATTTTTTAAAAACAAACTAAAACAACTCCTATGTAACAAGCATATTACTCTATTGGGGAAATTTTTTTTAAGGACAAACTACTATAGGCCTAACACCTGTAAGGCCTATCTTTATACTAAAATTCTTAAATAGGCCTAATGGTATAGATAGTGTACTATTATTATGTTTGTATTCCACAAATAGGCTAAGATTATTTTTTATGGTAGGCCCCATTTCTTTGTCTTGTGTCTTAACTTTGTCTTATAGTTTGTCTTATTTCTCTATTCATTTAAGTCTGATTATTATATTAATATTTGTTTCCCTTTTTTTTGTCTCTTATGTCTTAGGCTATCTTTGTTTTATGTACTGCCTTGAATTGAAACCAATCTCGGCCCACAAAGAAAATTTAGACAAATATTTTTTCTCTCGTTTCATTCGTATTCTCTTATATATGAGGCCACTCAAATTCTATTAATAGCCAACAGAAAAATTGTTATGATCATCCCACAAACTAAGACTAAGGAATTAATTATCAAGTAAATTATTTTTAGGATAGAAATGTGACGGAGTATCTCTCAATTTGCATCCTGCTTGATACAGCAATTGCACCCTTTCCAAACACCTCAATAACAAAGTTTATTTGTTTAGGAATAAGTAAATAAATACTTATCCCAGACAATATAATCTTAGAGGTCATCACAAAGTGTTAATTATTATAATGTAATACTAAATGCTATGTGTCTGGAAATAAAACTTACTTACTTACTTACTTACTTAACATTTCTTTTTTAAACAAAAGTCCTTTTTAGGCTGCCTACCTAGGCCTACACTTCGGAGGTGTAGAGATAAGGCTTTTCCTTAAAATAGGCCTAGGCCTAACAATTTTTAAACGCTTTTATCATCTAGAATGTGGTTTGCGACAGGGCCGAATGTAGTGAATCATTTGCAGAAAAAACCCATGGACCCAAATAGAATGTAAAAAAAAAACGACCCAACGAAAATTTGAACCGCCGACCTTTCGCATAGAATTCGGAAAACGCTACCACTCTGCCACAATGCACTGTGATATTTGAAGTGGCCTATTTTTAGGTGGTATCGTACGGCTGACTGTTTGAATAATTTTGCAATAGTCGTACGGCTGACCGTGCGAATATCCACTGCGATAAATTTAAATGGATAGGGACCTAGCATGCTCTATCCTGGGCCCCTTTGGGGACTCATTCATTTAACTAGGGAAACGTTTAAAGTCCTGCCGCTTTTGTTGGATGTTTGTAATTGGTGCATTGAGCTGCCATGTGTTAGTACGTGGGATTTTCTGTTTTTTCTGTGAAAAAATCATTACTTAGTCGAAGATTTTTTTTAAATTAAATTAAATTAAATAAAAATAAAACTTATTTTTTTTAATTGATCGTAATTCTTAAAAAAAAAAAAAAATCGTAAAATTGCAATTTTCATAAGAAATAATTATTCGATTGCGCTCAAATTTAACACGAATAGGCCTATATTGGTAATTCATAAAATTAAGGTTCTGTGAAAAAAAATTACAATGGGATAAATCATGTTGGAGTTATAATTCAAAGAATTGTTTTAAAAAAGAAAAAACCCGTAAATTTTGATTTTCATGAAAAATAATTTTTCGATTACCGGTACGCTCAATTGCACACGAATATCTTAATTCATAAAATTAAGCTTCTGTGAAAAAATCATTACAATCGGATAAAGCATGTGGTAGGTGTTATAAGTCGAAAAGAATGTTTTTAAAATCGAAAAAAATTTGTAAAATTGCGTTTTTTCTGAGAAAAAAAATCCCGATTGCGCTCAAAAACGTGGCAGTTCTAAGTTCAGAGATTTCGAAGGCCTCCATAAAATTTCATCGCAATCGGGGTATTGGTTTTTGCCGGGAAACGTGTTAACAGACACACAGAAATACAAAAAAAAGAAAAAAAAAACATTCCGATTTTTTTCTCCAGTGTAGTGAAATGGAATCTTCGCTTCGCTCGCTACGCTATCCAATTATTTGGGCGGGAGGCCAATAGGTAATGAATGATTAAACTAAGCATACCAAGGCCTAGGGGCTAGCTCTGCATCAAAATTTATGTAGAGGGGCTAGGCCCTACCTTAATGAAAAATCTTGGGAAGATTGTATTGTAAGATCTTGCCAAGTTCTTGCAAGATCTTGTCAAATCTTGACAAGATCTGGCAAAGGCAAAGGCCAAAGGTCTTATGCGGTAGGCCTAGGCTAGGCCTAGGACAGCCAGACTTGATTGCAATTTCGATACACACTTTGCCATCCGTGGCTTGTTAATCTAGACCATTGAACATAAAAACAAGTAGGCATGCCTGCAGGGTAGGGAAAAAACAGGAACTTCTACGGTTTTCAGGGGCCCCAAAACAATTTTTGCTGGGGAAAAACCTCTAGGTAAGGGGGGGGAGAGGGGGCCCCGAAGCGCCGTGGCCCAGGTTTGTACACCACTTTTTATTTCAATTCATTCATTTTCATTTTTTTTATCATCCAAAGACTTCACGTAAGTACAAAAGTATAGGATTTGTCATTAGGGAACGTTAAAGTTTTGTAGGTATAATTAGACGAGTGAGCGAAGCGAATGAGGGTTCTGTTACGCTCTGCTTGATCGGGCTTGGCCCGTGAGCATTGTCCAATAAATGTTTGTCCCGTCCGGGCTTCATACGGCCGAACGGCCTTGAATAGATTGGCTGAAATTTTAAACACACATCCGGATTTAGGTAACTGAGAAACTGCTTAACAAAATGACAATATCTGTTGCGATTTAAGCTCACAAGAAATAAAAATGTGAAAAATTTGAACTGAGATTGCAAAAGTTTAAAATAGTACCCATTAGTAAAATAGAACACAGCCTTTTGAAAGTTTGCGATCAGATTTAAGCAAGTAAATGTTTATTATTATTTCGTTTTCATTTCTTCTGTCATTCTGTAAATGATGCTGGGTCATTGCTGGCTTATCAAGGATACTATTATACACTTCGTTTGGGCTGGTGATGATCTACAAGGGAAAAAAGTGCGACCAATTTTTATCTCGCAAACATCAAACTGGTAAGTAGGGTAGTATATTACTTTCGAAACTAGAATGCGAGCTCTGGCAGTCCCTTGTCGGGGACCCCCCATATTCTCTGACGACCTTCCCAACGACGACGTCCCGGGACAAAACGAACGCTGACAAAGACGATGACGACCACTAACGCGAGAACCCTCCCTTTTCTTTTTACCTTTACCCGTGGCTATTTCTGACCAGCACCAGCATGGGATTTCCTCCCTATATCCTCTAGGCAAGAGTGGTGATTTTTTGACCTAGCGGTTGTCGCACCCTTAATCCAAAATAAAACGGGGGACCGTAGGGGACCAGCCTTTTTTTCATAATAGGTCGACGACAAACGGTTGCCCGCCCCCCTGAAACCAAAAAATTTATAAACCACTTTCTCTTTCGCCTGGGCCCCTAAATATTTTTTTTTCGGGGTTTTTATTTGGATTAAGGCGCGTAAACCGTTAGGCCCCATTTGCACGATCTACCCGGTCAAAACCGGCCAGGGGTTGGGGGAGGAAGGGGGGTTTTTCTCACGCGTGGTCGTCATTGTTTTTTTTTATCGTTCTTGTGTCATTGTCCCCGTCGTGGGGGAGGTCTAAAGGGAAGGGGAGGTGCCCCCGACACATTGCCGGGGGCTCCCCCTCGGGTTTTTGGGGGAGAAAAATATACTTCCCTCTTTTTAGCTATTTTTTTGCGGGTGGACCTTTTCCTCTTGAATCCCTTTTTTACGATTACAGAGCCTGCTCTGGCCAATTCCTCCCCCGAACCCGACGGAATCGTCTTTATTTTTCATACATTAGCTGGGGGAGTCCTGTTCAAAGGGCCCTACACCGCCGTTCCTTTAGCCGGGGGTGGCCTATCTTTTTCAACGGGGGCCGTGACCACAAATTTTTTGTATAAAATTATACTGGGGAAACGCCAAAGTCGTTGTTAAAGCGAATGATGACCCCATGTTTTTTAGTCCCACATTAAAAACACACACATTCACCACATTACTTTTTTTCCCCCCTACCTTAGCCCTCCCTACCTATCATTGGCTAAAAGTGGCGCATTAGGGGCCGGGCATTTTGACTTTCCCTTAAACTTAAAAACTTTAAAAAAAAAACTATTATTTTTCCCATATTAATTACCTAACTTAAATCGGTACTTGTTCATTCGGGCCCCCTCCAAAAAAATGTAAAAAATTTATAAAAAAATTTTTATGAGACAAACATAACTTTTACCTACTCCCTCTGAGTTTCGGGGGCCAGGAAAACACAAATTTTTCAACAAGCCCCAAAACATCCTTTTCCGGGTACAAAATTTGCGCCAGGAGTGACATGGCCTACGCCCAAAGGGAACATACTTCACACTACAAAACCCTTTTCGCTCGATTTTTTTATAAAAGGGCTTTCAATGGAAAAGTACTTTCGTTTAAAATAGCGACGTTAAAGGTTTTAAAGGTTCTTTGGTGTCCCGTGAACGTCAAAGTCAGCTGCACGGCGCAACGCTCTCATGTGGCCCACGCGTTCCAATGACTTACCGCCTTAGTCCGTTGAACGTGTGAGTAAAGTTCCCTGTTTTTGGGGCATTCAACCCTCGCAAGTTGTAAATTAAATTTTGTAAACAGAATAATAAAGAAAGACGTGGGGGATCAATTAACAAAATTGGGGGGTCCCGTTAATGAACAATACCCTTAAATCCAATTAATGTTCACAAGTACTCAACACTGGGTCTCTCACTCCCTCTAACAAAGACTTTGGCGTTTCCCCCATAATAGTTTTACGTGATTCAAAAAGCATGAAATAAGCATAAAAACCTTTTGGGGGGCCCCCAAAACCGAAGAATACCGAAAAACACGGCCTCTAGGTGAATAATCTTGTAATAATAAAAATCCTAGGCCCTAATAGTCTTGCAAATTTGGCTAATGTTGTTCTTCACACTTTGATTGCAAATCGAAAAATCCGGGGCTTAATAATTATTACCAGAATTTCGGGAATTACAGTGCTTTTCAAAAGTCTTCGGGACGCAGGGCGAGGGGGAAAAAACGGGACTGTCCCCCCCTAATCCAGGACGTATGTCCCGTACTTATGAAATTTTTTTGTTGGGTCTGTTTTTTGACACAAAACTTTAGAAAACCCTACTACCTAGTGTGACCTCATGTGCCAAAGCAAAATTTACTAAAATGGTTAGGATATTGCGCAAAGGGGGATGGTTTTTAGACTTTTTGTCCAAATTTTTTGTTTTTGGCTACCTAAAAAAACAAATTTAAACTATCGCACTTTGCCTTCGAAAGATGGGCCTGATTTTCCTACCCAGAAAACATGCGACGACTAGGAGGCCCTAATTGAGCAAAAATAATTGGGGGGGCCTGCCTACCTATTTTTTTATTCTACCTATTTGTCCATTTAATTTCATTACATTGCAGGATGGTCTTTTTAGCGGAATTCCTCTTGGCCAAAGGCTACGGGTCCAGGGGTTCATACGTCGAGCGAGCCCCTTTCAATACACTCGATTCACTTTGTATCCAATCCAAGTCCACGGGGAGGGGAAAAGAGCTCATTAGGGAGACTACTGACAGTATTGTCTATGAAATCATTGTTTGGTGAAACCTACAAAAATATACAATCTTGCTGCACAAAGTCATGTAAGGTGGTCTACTTTGGTTGGGTAGCTACAACTACTATTCCTCGATTTCAAAACTAATGATGGGGAAAAAAGAAACGTTCCAACGCTTTCCTGAAAAACTAGGGGGCTGCGGGAACGGGTAGACACAATAAAGACAAACAAAACGTTGTCAAAATTTTCGTCCCGGGGCGGGCCTTGGCTTCGCCTTGGAAAAGAACGGGCTCAAAATTTTTAAAAACTTTTTTCCCCAGCGCAAAGATCGTCTCATTAAAATGATAAATTTGGGGAAAAATCCATAGGCCTATGCTAAATCTGGGGCATGGGGGCTAAAAAAATTGTATACCGAAGATAGTTGCGTCGCGCTTCGTCCCCAAGTCGTAATCTGGGGTAAAGTTGCGCTTTTCTGGCTGTGACGCAATGTCCACTCCGCTTTTTTGTAGGTTCAGAAAATGATTATTTAAACAAAAATTTTTGTACCAACATAGGCCTAGGCCTTTTGGGGCCCAAAAAATAAAGGGGGCTGAAACTAAAATACTTTAAGCCTATTATTTTATGTTTTTTAAAATTGTATCATTTATTTATTTTTTTTATTACAGGAGCGAGCGAAAGTATGATTTCCATTCGACTTAAACGCCCTTTGTTTTTTTTGCGGCGTGCGTGTGTGTGTGTGTGTGTTACGTTGAAAAACAGCCCAAACGCTGAACAATTGCCTGAAATTTTAAAAGACATCCGGGACGAGTTTTTGAACTGCTAACAAAACAGCAAGATTCATGGGGGATTTAAACCTCAAGAATAATAAAAGAAAAAAACTTTCCAAAGTTTAGAAATTATTTTTAAAGACAATGTCTTAATTTTGAAAAGATATTTTTTGTTTGTTTTTCGCCCGGCCGTTAATCCCTGCCCCTGCGGTCTTTCGAATTTTGGACGTCAAGGTCCCCCAAATTCCGCTCGTAGATTGATAAAACCCTTTCAAATTTTCACGTATTTTGTCTGGGATGTTTTCCATAGTAGGCCTTTGCCCGTGATGGACTACACTGCATTATATGCTTTCAAAACATGTTTAAATTTTTTTTTAAAAACAATCTAGAAATTACAAAATCTTCCCCGACCGGGGGTTGAAGCCACTCTCCCACATTTCGGCTACAGGGCCTTTAGCCAAATAGACTAGGGAAACGAAAAATCTAGTTAGACGGGGAGCGAGTCATTTGGGTGGTTACCCCCCGGGAACATTTGCATTTAGTTGATAATTATATTCTTTAAATAATAGGGGATTGGTGGAAAAACTGTGCCGGGGTTGCTTTTTGGCAGTCTTCAAATGAAAATTCCCTGTGACTGCCCGGGCTTGCTTAATGGTAGATTGTTGGTCCGGGGGTTGTGTAAATTTGGCCATAGTTTAGGCCAAAAAGCTCCACTGTTATGTGGGTTAGGGGGGCCTAAGGGAAGGGGAAAAAAAGAAATGTTACCGGGTACCAACACATGGCTCACTCACTCGTCTAACAAAACTTTGGCGTTTCCCTAGTTTAATCCAGGAATTACAATGTCAAAATCTATCTCGGCGGGGTATCGAACCCCGGTCTCCCGGTTGCTGGTCGAGTGCTTTACCCCTAGGCCTAAGCCACCGAGATGGTTAATTCATAACATCTAGATTGTTGGTGCATTGTAGATCTTATTAAAATAGACTGATTTGTGATTTGATACCCTGCTGAGATGGATTTTTTAATTTCTGGATTGATTTACATAAAATCTATTACACCTATGGTAGTGTTTCCCGATTAATGAAATTGAGTAGGGCCTAAGTGAAATATTGAGTAAAAAATTGTAAAAGAGTTTATAAAAATTGAGTGTTATTTGGTCCCGTGACCCTTGCCTCTCATTCACTACTTCAAAGTGGACAGTAAATATTGTGGCTTTTGACCACGTCTACATACGTTGCATGTTGCCCTTAACACAAAATGTATTTAATGATTGCTGTTTTCTATCTAGAAATGCTTTAGTACTAGAATAATTTATTCGTGTCATTTGGGACTGGTTTTTGCTTGCATTTAGTTTCCATTGATTTCCAAACAGTAATGCCGGAGACAATTTCGCCATCTTTGCCAATATTTGCGTCCGCAACTTTACCAACACAAGTCTTCATGCATGTGCATGTGGTGGGGGTAGGTCAACTAAATGTTATTGATATGTACAAACTTCAAGGCGCTGTTGGGGGTGTAGGTGGCAGTGGGAAGCAATGGGCAGGGTAAACTGAGGAGGGAGGCCAGGCCTACCTCAGGTTGAGGCTAGGTTTCTGGCAGGAGTTGGTAACAATTTGATGGGCCAGTTTCCATTGCCTAAGATGCTCCTCGTTGCATGCCACAACCAGTGGTAGTGCAACAATCGTTTAACACTTTTTGGTGGGTCCCTGCATGTTGTACCACTGGTTTCAGCTCTAGTTTCCTGACTGTGTCCTGCCTGTGACCATTGATCCCAGGGTGCTCAGGGAGATAGTGGATAGGCCTATGTACTCGGCAGGGCAGTGCTAAAATTGCAGTTGGTAGATTAGATTGGTACTGTCAGCAGATGTTACGAATGTTATAGTCCTACATGAATCAACTGGTACCTAGTAAAAGATACACTAATGAAGTTATGGAGAGATTTTTTTTTTAGATTCTGTGGAATATTGACTTTAAAGTGGTGCTACAGGTCTATAACACGTACAGTAGGGTAAGGGAACTAGTTCTGGATCGGGGTTGAGTTGTGGATCAAAATCTTTGGGCTTGTGTAAGTTCTACATGTAATGTACTAGATGCACTGTCAGTATATTTTTTCTAATGAATTGATCCAAGGAGCATTGGAATTGCACACTGTCATCACCAGGTTGAGTCATTTGTCAACTTAAGTAGAAATAGTCAACAATGCTATCAAAATGGTTGCCGTTTGCAACAGACGCAATTGATATACACATGCATTTATCAATGTAATATTTCATCAGTTATTAGCACAGCTTTCAAACTTTGTCAGAATTTTTATTATTAGTTTTGCTAAGAATTGACTATAATAGGTTTACTGTACAACTACTCAAAGCACCCTTGCGGGTGTCTACAAATAAGAGGTTTTTATCCGTTTTTGTAGATCGTAACACCATGTTAAATGAATAGGACATATGCAGTTAGCCTAATAGTGTTTAAAAACCAAGTTAAAAGTAATTAAGGCACACTTATTTTTAGAGCTTGTCTTTACAGATGCAAATCTAAAAAAAAAAAATGTTTTGGTCTAGCCTAATTTTTTTAATATTTTTTTCAAAATTTTGAATTTGATATAAATTTGTGTTTAGAATATTTGGCTTATAAAATTTATACCCAGGTGTTAGCTCTTGTCTTTGTCTTTAAATTTTGTATTGGAAAAAAATTGTGGTTAGCCTTATTGCTGCAAATAATTCACAATTACAATTTTGATCCACAACTAATCCGGGGACTGATTGTGGATCAATGCTGATACCGGGCGTCCAGAATCAAATTTGTCAGGTGCGGCTGCATCACTACTTATGAAACATATCAATGAACCCCTGATATCAATTTGAAAAGTTTTAGGCTGATGATCCACAATTGATACCCGGGTATCAGTTCTGGATCAAAGCACTACTTTTTTTAATTGGCTCATTTTAGTACCTTCGTAAACTTTTTTACATTTTTTCTTTTGCAAACATTGTCGGAAAGTTAATCAATAAGAATATAGTATGGGGGAAAACAAAAAAAAATCCTGATACTCAAAATTGTAATATTGCTTAACCCGATCCAGAACTAGTTCCCTTACCCTATAAATGATATAATATTTATCAATTAATTGAACTTAACATTGTTCTTAGGTGGGAAAATAAGTTTTAATTATGTTAAAAAAAAGAAACTTTTTGAAATATTGCAACATAATTAAAACTTATTTTTCTACCTAAGAACAGTGTTAAGTTCAATTAATTGATCATTTACCTGTTCTACTAAAGTTTCTTTTGAAAAAATGATTTAATATTTCATTTTCACTCATGAGGCTCACTTTGCTATGGAATGGCCATTTTATTTTATTGTTTGATTACCCTGACACAACTTTATATAGAATTGGTTTGCAGATTCTCATCTGTCATCTCCAGAGTGGCCTAATAATGTATGTAGTTTTATTTGCTTTGCTGTGTTGCAATGCAAAATGTTGAATCCATGTTAGACCGTATTTTTTTTAAATACTTAACTTGAACTTTGAATGTAGGCCTACATACACTTAATCCAATACAATGTCAACACGTCTTTCAGTTGACAATCAAGATCAATAAATTAGCATTACAAATATACAGTGATCATTCTAGTTAATGATAGTTCTATTTCACAATTCAAAGAGAATATGATTGAACCCACGAGTAAATGAACAATGGTTTCAAATAAGTAGTGCCACCTAGGCATATTTATAGTTGGTGGTTCTACATAGTACTTAGGTTGGGCTCAGTCAGTTTAAATTAAACATTATTGCTTAACATCTCTGATGCAACACCAGTGGCGGCACTACGGGGGGGCAAGGGGGGCAATTGCCCCCCCCGAAGTAAGTTTGCTCAAAAGCGCCATTTTCATGGATTTTATAAAATAAGGAAATACTCATTTTTGTGAAATATTGATTAGGACTGTGCCCTGACGTACATGATATTGAGCTAATTTTTTTAGTTGAGACTATTCCATTTATTTAAAATTATTTTTTCCGCGCTGGTAACCTTTTAAGACACGCTGGCTCGGGCGTCCTTATTGTAAACTTTCAATTCCACGAAACAGACAAATTGGGAGCTATACTTTTCTATTTCGACCTATTATTGTGGGCTCACAGACGGGGTTATTTTTCAAGGAATGAAGATGTTTCCTTGAGAATGTGGGTAGCATATTTCAGTTCAGTCCCGTTGTACCCGTGTTTGGGGGTTGCGGACGTTGTTACTGCTGTATGGGTTTTCAGTGTTAATTTGGGAAGTGACAGTAACAATTTTAAACACTATAGTAAACAAAAATGACGGCTAGGTACATTTTTTTGCGAGTGTTTTATTATTTTTGTGCGTGCTTGAGATTTCCAATTGTATAATAATTAGCCACAGAAAATGTCACAAATAAACGCCCTTCAGGCTCTGTTGCTGAACTTTTTAAAAACATCAATATAGCAAAAAAGAAATCTAAAATTACGGTAACAATTATGAATCTATGCTAGTAGTGGGTTATGGGGATCGTGCTCTAAACCCCAAAAGTTCTACTTTCTTATCAGCAGATAAGCTCAAACCGCTTGCTCGACATTACCATTTCTTATGGTAGGGTTCGAAGTGGAATTGAAACTCTTCCTCTTGTTTTAAAAAAAATCCAGAACGAAGGAGAAGAAGTCAACTCTAGTAAAAAATTGGCACTAAAAAAAAATCTGTACTTAAAAAATATAAAATGTCTTTCTATGAACTGCATAAACTGGCGCTGATATCGGTAACCATACCTCCATCGAGCGCAAGTCTGCGAAAGGTCATTTTCTAGTTTAAGGCAAATCAAAACATATTTGAGAATAGATGAGGAGCACCAAATCTCGAACTTTGCTTTAGCTAGGAATAGAAAAAAAACCCCCGCAAAAATCTCTAGGTTTGAATGTTGTGGTGGACAAGTTTTCATCAGTATACCGGCGGGGTTGAGCTCAAAATAACATCATAAAAAAAGAAAAAACAAAAAATCAACTAACATCGTTCATGCTGTTACATGTGGCATTACCAACAATGGGGTAAGTCGGCAACCTAAAAAATTTAAAGCTGGTAAAAGTACTTTGTCGGTGGAGGGCGAGTATCAGTACGAAAGTAGTGGCAAATATCTTGACCATTATATTTGCTTGCCCCGGTGCTGCCCCCCAATAAAATATTGCTGGTGCCGCCACTGAGCAACACGTACATTACAGTTTATCCTCATTAATTCAACCTCTTTGTATCACCTTTTTTTTATTCTAGCTGAGACTCTCAACCAGTGTTCTCTCCAGGCCCAGACCCCCCCTTCCCTTCCTGCCGCCCGTCAAAAAAAAATATATATATTTTTTTTTACTAAACGATTTGCGAATTTAATAAAACTTTAGCCGTCCACTAAATGTTTAAACGTCCCATCTCTAAACTGCAGCGCAGATTGTAACGAAATCGTGGAGACTCATCTCGCTGATATAGAACCCCGACAAGAAATGAATTTAAACGAACGAAACAACATAAGTTGACAAAATGGCAATCATCGCTATGATCAAGAACATTTACTGCACACAAGGAGCACACACAAGTGAACAATTTTAGCAATTTTCCAATTTTATTGAAATTTCTAGGACAAATTTTAAAGTAATAAAAATGAAGTCATTTAATACAACCCAAAGTTTAAGTTGTAGTAATTGTAAACCTACAAATCATAGATAAAAAAACTTACAAAGAATAACATCATCACCTTATAAGGGCTATTGTACTCATTGTAGCAATAGAACTACAGTAATTTACATAGCCTACATTCCACGGAGAAAATACTAGACTATTGGCGTATTCCATTGGATGCACTGAGTGCGCATTTCAGTTTTGCACTGAAAAGTCCACGGTGACGTCATTGCACTCGCCGAGTGCTGCACTCGTGCAGTCCCCAATGGAATACGGAATTATCAAAAAAACGTGCAAAATAGCGTCCTTTTCAGACCCCTGATCAGCTGATGGGAGTAAAAAAAGTAACAGTAAAATACCTTATCAAAGCATGGACTTAGATAACTGGATCAAAGGGCCCGACAACAAGAACTTTATTCGAAACTAAAACGATAATAAAACAAATTATTAGACGCCTTACTTCGGCATAATCATGATTCTTCTAAGGCCTAGCCTAGGCCCTGGCTCTAGGGCCTAGCCTTCGGGTTTATAATGGTGCGTTATAAACACAGCCCTAGCTCTAGGCCTAGCCTATAGGCCCTAGATCTAGGGACTAGCCTTTGGGCCCAAAGCCCTAGCTATTGTCCTATCCAATACATACTCGTCAGAATAGCTGCTAATTATCGACATCGTAAATTATGAAACCCTATAATATTGTATTGTTCACTTCGTTTGAGTTAGCATATAATAATAACAAATCTTCATTTTCTGCTGTCCCGACGTTTCCATATCTCCAACAACAAAAACAAATATCCCGCGTCAAATATTGCACTCGATTTGTCGCACTGACCTTGAAGCCAGTGCCCTCG
>JAMZAV010014846.1:0-27084 GCA_024449915.1 Sweltsa coloradensis | reverse complement strand
CATTGTTTTTTCTCCCCCCACCTGCCCGGGCCGCCCACACCCCGGAGATGCACAAAAAGGGGCGGGTCGTGTTTTTTCAGACCCCCAAATTTCTTGGGAATCGTCTTCGGCTTCCGTAGAGTTTGGCCCTTGGACCCCACTGGGGCGGCCGTACAAGGGACCAGGCCCCCAAATGGGGTCGGGGCGAGTACCGGGAGGGCAGGGGTCCTTTTCAGCGGGGGCGGGACCCCCCTTGGCAGCGCCCTTTAATCACCCCCCGTCCAGAGAAGAGGAGTTTTTCTTATGTTTTTAAAACTAGGGCCAGCTTTTGGGGGTCTTTTTTCGGGAAACCTTTTTCCTAAAAGTTTGGGAAATTTTTTGGCCCCGGGCCCCGGGCCCCAAAAGCCCGATGTTATTGTTATTCTGGGGGTTTGGGGCCGGGCCGGGCCCAAAGCTTTAAAAAATTTTCGGGGCCGGGCCGGGGGCCGTTTTGGGCTTTCGGGCCTTTTCGGGCTTTCGCCCGGTTTGGGGTTTTTTGGGGCCTTTTCGGGCTTTCGGGCCCGGTTCTGGGGCTTTGGGGGCCTTTAGGGGCTTTCAAACCCTTTTTTGGTTTCCCCCGGGGGCCGTTTCCCGGGGCATTCGGCCAGTTCGGGCTTTGGGGCCATGCTTCGGGCCGGGCACCATATTTAATTTTAAGAAATAGAGATTGGTTTTTTTGGGCCCGGCCCGGCCCCGGGGCCCGATTCTCAATTTTGGGCTTCGCTCCGTCGGGATAGTTTCGGTTTTCGGGGCTTGGGCCCGAGCCGAAGAAATTGAAAAATTTGATTTTTTAAATCTTTTTTTTTTAACAAAATGGGAAATAAACTTAAAAAAGAAAAAAAGAAAAAAAGAAAGAAAGAAAGAAAAAAAGAAAGAAAAAAAGAAAAAAAAGAAAGAAAAAAAAAAAAGAAAGAAAGAAAAGAAAGGGGCAAACGGGACAAAACAATGGGGTTTTCACAGTCTTTTATTATTTTAAAATTTAAATTTTTTAAATCCCCTTTGGCGGGAGTCTGGACTTCACCACACACCCCCCCCCAAAAAAGGGATTTGCGAAACAATACCCCCGAACACAATTCGAAATTTGGCTTCAAACAAGAAAAAGGCCCAGACATGAAAAGGACAGGCTGTGTTTTACAAATTTACTTTCTCCCCCCTTAAATTTTCGCCGGGGGTGGGGGCATTTGGGAATGGTTTTGGGCACGTCCCGAAAATGAAACAAGATAAAATACCAAGAAAAAGAATTTGAACGCAAAAGGGGGAAAAAGTTAAGAAGATTTGGGGACGCCCCAAGAGATGGGGGGAGGGCCCAAAATAATTGGAACTTGAAGAAAGAGGGAAATCAGGGGGAAAAAAATTAATGAAAAAGACCTGGGAGGATAAAAAGGGAATGGGGAGAACTGGTAAAAAGCCTGTCATAGTAGACAAAAAGTAGATGGGAAAGGGTTGGCCTGGCTAGAAACACTGAAATCCACAGCCGAGAAATTGGGGGATAGGGTCCCCCCCCCCGACCTGACTTATGTTGGAACCGGGTTTTTGGGAATTTTTATTATATTTTTTATTTTTTATTATTATTTTTTTAATTGGAAATACCATAGAATTAAAAATCGATTTTTGATAATTTATTATATTTTAACAAAAAAAATTTTGCAAGGGAAAACTTGAAAAAGTAATGAGATCCCAAAATAACAAAAATTTGGTAAAAAAAACACCCCAAACCTTACCCAAAACAAAAGAAATGAGAAAAAAAAAAGGGGGGCCAAAGGGTCATCTCCCCTTCACTTTTTGCGCATTTTTAAATTTCATAAACGTACAGTGTCCCGTAAAAAAACCCCCTTAAAAAAAAAGGGTTTGGCAAAATAAAATTTTTGCATGACCTTTAAAACTTTTAAAATTAATTAAAAAAAAAATTTTGGATGAACTATTACTTTTAAATTTAATAGTTAAAAAAATTCCCTATTTTCCCCAAGAAATTTAAAGGGTGTTTTTACGGACACTAAAAACTTTTAAAATGAATTAAGAATGCGCAAATGGGGAAAGGGGAAAGAGAGCTTGGCCCTTTTTTTAGATTCTTTTTCTTTTGAGTGTGTAAGGTTTGGCTGTATTTTTACAAGTTTTGGGTTTTGTTGGTATAGTCTACTCTCAGCTTCCCCCTTGGGTTTGCCGCGGTTTAAACGTTGGCCACCGGGGGGGGCGACATCGAAACCCAAAGTTTTGTAGAGCCATCGCTATCGGGCTAGGCGCCCAAACGTTGTGCCCCCGCGGACGACATCGAGCCCACGTCCTCGGGGAGAGCCAAAAACGCTATCGGCTAGCGCCCTAATGTATGTTTCACCCCCGGACACATTTAACTTACGTCCCTTTGTAAAATCAACCCATTTGCGTTTTTAAAACTGTTTTATTTACCATTAAAAAATGTGTATCCCCTTTTCGAAGAAATTACATGGGCCATAAAAACCCCTTTTAAAGGGGTATTTAAACCGCTAAACTCAAAAAATTAAATTTTATTTAGGCTAAAATTATAATGAATTAAACAAATTTAAAAGAAAAATTTTTTGGGGCCCCCCGTCATGGTGGCCCCCCAAAAAGGGCCCAAAAAAATTGTCCCCAAAAATGGGCATTTTTTTAACTAGGTCCCATTTGGGAAAAATCTCCATAAAAAAACATTTGGGGCGATCTTTATTTCCCCCCGGGGCCCGGGAAGGGGTTTGTTTTCCCAAAAAATATTGGCCCTTATTTACGTACTCTACACTCTACAGCCGTTTCTTTTAAATTTTCTATTTTTGTTTGTTTAAAATTTTGGGGAAAATAGTTCGGTAAAACAGGCTGATTTCCAAAAGGGGGTGTGTTTTTGGGATGGGATATTTTTTCGTGTTTTAGGGTATTTTTTGGGTTAAAAGTTTCAAGGGCACGGTGTAAAAAAATTTATTATTTTAGATTTGGGAACTATGTCTAGGATCCCATTGGGGCCAAAAAAGGGAAACAGGTTTTTAAAACCATTTAAAAATTTAAAAAAAAAAACCTATTTTTTCAAATTTTTTGGATCAAAAAAAAATTTTAAAAAAATTTGTTTTTAAAACACAGGTCCCAAAATAAAAAAAAATTTAAAATGGCCCTTTTGGTTTGTAAATTTTAAACATGCGGTAAAAAAAAATTTTTTAGTTTATAGAAAGTTAAATTTTGGGGATAATTTCCCCTTAAAAAAGGGAGCATAAATTATTTGAAATTGAAAAAGGGTTTCGGGTTTTAAAAATTTAAATTTAATATATTAAAATTTAAAAAACCCTTTTTTTGTTTTGCTAATCATTTCTGTTTTTTTTTCCAAAGAACACAAATAGTTACCTGAATCAACCCCCTTGCAAAGGGACGCAAGCACTCCTGGCCAATAGAAAATGAGATTCCCGGGGTTTTTGGGGCTTGAAGGGGTCAGCCTTGTTTTTCTGGTGAGGCGATGTTGAGGGTTTTGTTGCCATCAGCTCGGGGGGGCTGGCTTTTTTAGCAGGGCGGGGCCCAGGTTTTGGTGGCCCCCTTTTTGTGAGGGGGGAAATTTTCGACGGGGGGGGCGTGATCTAAACGGTATTACAGGAGGATGTTTTGGGAGCCGTTTGGGGGAGAATAAGAGTAAGACATGCGGGGTGCCACCTACATAAAAACCCTACAATTTGCGTAAGTGCCGGATAAACAAAGGGGGGGCGTGTCTAGGGGTATTAAAAAGGGGGATGTTGGTGGGCCGGGAAAAGAAAAAGAGAAGACTATGCGGGCTGCCACCTACCTAAACTATACAAAATGGCGTAAATGCCCGGGTATTTCAGGGGGGGGCGTGATTAGGGGTATTACAAGGAGGATTTTGGGACCGGGGAAAAGAATAAGAGGAAGACCCATGCGGGTGCCCAAACCCACCTAAAACCCTACAACTTGGGGTAAGTGCCGGATATTACAGGGGCGGGGGTGATCTTGGGTAAATTTCAAGGAGGATGTTGGTGGCCGGGGGGGGGAAAAAAATAAGAAAAAACTATGCGGGCTGCCACCCCAAAACTAAACCATAACCCAAATTTTCGTAAGTGCCCGGATATTACAGGGGCGGCGTGTTAGGGGGAAATTTCCAAGGGGGTGTTGGGGCCGTGGGAAAAAAATAAGAATAAGAAATATGGGGGCTGGCCACCTACACTAAACTATACAAACTGGCATAAGTGCCGGATATTACAGGGGCGGCGTGATCTAGGGGTATTACAAGGAGGATGTTTGGGGGCCCTGGGGGAAAAAAAATAAGAGTAAGACATGCGGGGTGCCAACCCCACTTAAAACCCCCCAAAATTTTCGTAAAATGCCGGGGTATTACAGGGGGGGCGGGGATCTAGGGTATTACAAAAAGGGGGATGTTGGGGGCCGTGGGAAAAAAATAAGAATAAAAACTATGGGGCTGCCAACCTATACTAAACTATACAAACTGGCGATAAGTGTCGGATATTACAGGGGCGGGGGGTGATCTAGGGGTATTACAAGGGGGATGTTTGGGGGGCCCTGGGGAAAAAAAAAAAAAAAAAAAAAAAAATAAGAAAAAGGGCATGCGGGCTGCCACCTACACTAAACTATCAAAAAGGGGGTAAGTGTCGGAATTAAAAAGGGGGGCCCTGATCTAGGGGGATTACAAGGAGGGTGTTTTGGGGGCCGTGGGAAAAGAATAAGAATTAAAACTATCGGGCCGCCCCCCTAACCTAAAAACCCCCCAAAAATTCGTAAGTGCCGGGCATTTCAGACAGGGGGGAAACGTGCTCTAGGGGTATTAAACGAGGATGTAGGCAAAACCCTGGACAGAATACGTTAAATCTATGAGGGTACTTACCGGTCATTACTGCCCATTAACTTATCCGATTGAACATTCGACAAAACATTAACAAAACTATTCATATCAAATAAGCCATTTAGAATCGGTATATTATGTACTTGTCTGGCCGTCCGAATGTGAACAATATAGGGTTTAGTGCCGGAAACGCAAATGATACGAGACAAAATTTAAATTGCCAGTAAAAACGCAATATCAGGAATGGAAAATAATAACGAATTCAATTCAATGGTACAAAAATGTTCTGAATGTTTAAAGTACCCTATTTATCTCATAGAATATAACTAAGTACGTAAAAGCCGTTTATGTTTACCTGCGACGCGAATAACATATTCTCATGAACAAACAGGAAGTAACCGTTTCTCGAGGGAAAACTGTCCAAGGACGGCACGTCCCCGAGTAATAACTAGAAATAGCAGGGATGGTAACAGACAGACCACGGAGAAAAAAAAATTAAAAAACTAATCCATATTCAATTCTGTTAATTATGACATTTTAAACTATAAAAGTGATTAAACCAGACTTTTTTTATTTCCGATTCTAACTTTAAATAAAAACTAATCTTTCTCTATTAATTTAACGTAGGATATATCGAATATAGTTATTTACAACTGAGTTAAACGGAGGACAATAATTGAAACTTTTAACATATAAATGTAAACAAGAATGCGCCACTCTAGCCTAGGGGATGTACCATGAGGGGCGGTTAAACACGTACTGGTCAAAACCAGCCACAGACTGGGAAGGGAAAGGAGGGACGGTGGAAATGTTACGTCCTGGTCGTCAATGGCTTTGATATCGTTCGTGCTGCCATTGACTTCGTCGTCGGGGAGGTCGTCAAGGGAAGGGGGATAGTTTCCCGACAACGACTGCCAGAGCTCAGAGCCTTAGTTTTTGGGAGTAAGATAACACAATCTACTTAAAATCTGATGTTTGCGAGATGACTACCGGTCATTACTGACCATTATCTTATCCGATTGAACATTCGACAACGCTTTAAAAACTATTCATATCAGATAAGCCAGTTAGAATCGTTATATGTACTTGTCTGGCCGTCTGAATGTGAATATAGAGTTTAGTGCCGGAAACTCAAATGAAACGAGACAAAATTTAAATAATTATTGCAAGTAAAAACGCGATATCAAGAATGGAAAATAATAACGAATTCAATTCAGTGGTACAAATCTGTTCTGAATGTTTAAAGTACCCTATTTATTTTCATAGAATTATATAACTAAGTACGTAAAAGCCGTTTATGGTTACACGCGACGCGAATAACATATTCTCATCAACAAATAGGAAGTAACATCCTCGATGTAATACCCCTAGAGCACGCCGCCCTGTCTGTAATATTTTGTGGGACCATTTGGTAGGAGAGGGCAGATGAAACATGTGCTTCTGTCAAGAATTTTATTTTTATTCTTCTTCTAAAGAGCCAGTATAACCAACATAATCCATATATGGCCATTACACATCTCCCTTATGGGAATTGAAAGTTAATACTAATAAACATAATGATCATAGTGATTAATTGATAGTTAGTAAAGTTAACAATAATGATCATATTATGGAGTGATTAGTTGAAAGTTAATAAACCAAGCAATAATGATCATGTAATGAAGATTGAAGGAAATCTACTCTATTTGAATTGAATCTCTTACAATGAATTAAATCTTATAATACTAGTTTTAAATGAGATTATTTGTGAATATCACTACAAGTCTAGTTTCTCAGGCTTACGCACTACTCTCCCACTTCTTGTTGTAACTCTCCCCGGTGTATTCACGGCTTGTTCGGGAAGGTCGGGATGGCGCTGCTCTACCGTCTCTCCATTTTTCGGGGCAGGATGTTGATCAACCAGCGTGATTGAATCTTCATTGATGTTTATTGCTTCTGGTAAGGGTGTATTCACATCTTCCAGTTCTTTTGCGAATGGCGCAGGAACGAGATGCCATCTACTTCGGTTAACCTCGTCCAATCGGGTTTTTAGTATGTAAGAACGTGGATTGATCAACTTTCTTCTAGACTTGGCCATATCTCCGAAGGTCTATGATCCAGGCGAATTCTCCGGGCTGCAGATCTGAAAGTTCGCGAACTCCATGCCGTGTGTTGGTGTTTTCATTCTGTTTGTCAATTGTCATTTTCCTTCTTTTCCAATTGTTCTTTTGATGGGATCATAGGTCGAAGTTGTGATGGAGGTTTTGGCACAGTTGATCTAATCTTCCGATCCATCAGCAACTCAGCTGGTGTAAAACCATTTGGAAGTGGCGTATCTCTGTAGGCTAAGAGCGCCTTGTAGATATCAGTTGATCTAATCTTCCGATCCATCAGCAACTCAGCTGGTGTAAAACCATTTGGAAGTGGCGTATCTCTGTAGGCTAAGAGCGCCTTGTAGATATCAGTTGATTTTTTGAGTCGGAGTTTCGCTATTTTCACGCCGGCTTCCGCGAATCCATTTGATTGGGGCAAACTTGCACTACTACGTAGGTGTTTGAATCCGTAGTTCTTTGCAAATGACTCAAACTCTAAAGACTCGAGCATTTGGAATTGAGGACCTCGATCGCTCATGACGACTTCAGTGATTCCAAACCGTGCAAATATGTATTTGATATTATGTTCTATTACTATGCACATAAATGTTTCAGTAAAACAATTTCAAAGATCCGCGAGTAGTAATCTGTAACCACAAGGTATCAGTCACCATTTATCTTGAACAAATCCCTAGCAACTTTTTCCCATGCTCTGCTTGGGAACGGAGATGGTTTGAGTGGCTCGTGGCGATTTCGGGTTTCTTGAACAC
This sequence comes from Sweltsa coloradensis, assembly GCA_024449915.1. Taxonomy (NCBI): domain Eukaryota; kingdom Metazoa; phylum Arthropoda; class Insecta; order Plecoptera; family Chloroperlidae; genus Sweltsa; species Sweltsa coloradensis. The sequence continues at coordinate 19,426 of JAMZAV010014846.1, read as the reverse complement.
ATTGGCGAGAGTTCCGCACGCCATCAACACGCTTGGCGAGCACGAGCTCTGCTCTTGGTGATACCTACGTGACTTTCATGTATGCGGTGAAGCATATCTTCTTGTAGTTTTTTAGGTATGATGAGTAGATATCTTTTCATCAGTAATCCCTCTTGAAGGGTGATATCGCTTCTGTCATTGTAGTAAGGTCTAAGACTGGGCGGAACGTCCTCTTGTTTTGGCCATCCGTGTTCTGTAAACCTTCCTACAAGTTTACAAATGTGATCCTCTTTTTGCGCTGCCCATACTTCTTGCAGTCGCACATTAGTGAATGGTAGTGTTTCGACTATTTGTCGAACATACGCTGTGGTTTCTTCTTCCAATTCGGAACTGGCATTTTTCTCCCTGGGTAGTGGACTTCTTTGGAGAACATCAGCTGCAATAAGTGCTTTCCCTGGTGTATGATAAAAATCTCATACGAAAATCTCATTAACTATTTCAAAACATGTTTCAGAGTTTATTAAATACAACCCAAAAATAACAAAATCTTTCCCGACCGGGTGTTTGAACCCAGGTCTTCAACATTTTGGGAAAAAGGGTGCCTTAGCCAACTAGAATAGAGCAACGCGAAAGTCTTTGTTAGACGAGTGAGCGAGTCATGTGTTGAGTACCCGGGGACATTTGCATTTAATTTGATTGATAGTAAGATATATGATATGGTTTTCAGATTAGTTTGTCAAGCGCGCGTCAACTGTCAAGCCATAATGCACCACTCTAGCCTATGGTAGGCTAGGGAGGAAGACTCATGCAGTCTAGTAGGCGTCACCTGTAAAGCCATAATGCACCACTCTAGCCTATGGTAGGCTAGGGAGGAAGACTCATGCAGTCTAGTAGGCGTCAACTGTATAGTCATAATGCACCACTCTAGCCTATGGTAGGCTAGGGAGGAAGACTCATGCAGTCTAGTAGGCGTCAACTGTAAAGACATAATGCGCCACTCTAGCCTATGGTAGGCTAGGGAGGAAGACTCATGCAGTCTAGTAGGCGTCAACTGTATAGTCATAATGCGCCACTCTAGCCTATGGTAGGCTAGGGAGGAAGACTCATGCAGTCTAGTAGGCGTCAACTGTATAGCCATAATGCGCCACTCTAGCCTATGGTAGGCTAGGGAGGAAGACTCATGCAGTCTAGTAGGCGTCAACTGTATAGTCATAATGCACTACTCTAGCCTATGTTAGGCTAAGGAGGAAAGACTCATGCAGTCTAGATGCAGCGTTAGGTAGGCGGATGAAAGGGAATGTTCCCGGTTACTCAAAACATGGCTCGCTCACTCGTCTAACAACGACCTTGGCGTTTCCCTAGTTTAAATGTAAAACACCGACCAACAAGTTAGACACGATGTCACACGCTAGAATCAACAACCTTAGAGTTTATTATTGTGCCTCATTACGGCTCGAAGTAACCGTTAACACATTGAGCCAAGAATAATGATGGAAGTATTGATTGTTCATTAAAAAATTGTATAAAATCGTCAGCCTATAGCGGTGTAACGGGCCAGCCTTACAGGCCTACTACCTTAGCATAATTTTTTGTTTTTATTGTTAAATCTACATATCAAATAGCCGTCGAGCTTTCTCGTTAATTACGAGATATCCTCATTAGGAAAGTGTAATCTCATAATGTAAAACGGTGCATAAATTAGCCAAGGCTAAGTGTTGGAGGCCTACACCGGGGCACGCGATGGTATTTTGCTGTGCACAATGTGGATTTAGGGGTGGCTGACAGCGGGCAGGCAAGCCAGCAGACGAACTCGCATGGCTACGACATCGGTATAGTGGTCCCAACGAAAGAATGCAGGTGGCTTGAAATTGTTTTCCTAACATAACAACTTTGTGAATTCAATTCACGCTAGCTCAGCGTGGATCTTGCACACGGACGAACTCTGTGATCTAGCACAGATAATTTTTGCTTGCGTTGGTAAAAGATATTTCTCTTTCATACACAATGGCGATATTCCTTTTACCGCGCATTTATTCTACCCATACCCCTACCAAGCATCTGCATTCTTTCGTTGGAGCAAGTATATTAAGGTCAACGCCTAGCAGTGACCAAACAGCAAGAAAAGTGCGAGGTTGCTTTACTTTGTGGCAACAGGGTCAGCTCAACTAGACGCAGTTTTAGGGGCAGATATTCTCGATGGAATATTCCCAGAGTCGAGGCATGTTAAAACGAGGGGCCATTGCGCAGGCTAACAATAAGCCCACCCTCCACTGCCAATCAGCGGCACGGTGACAAGCGTCAGCTAGTCATCTTCGTGATCAAGTGCGCTTTGCCGCGCTAACCAGGGAGGACGCGTTCGGTCCGGCAGGGAAGGAACACCACTCTGCGTTTGACCTTCAAGTAGCCCAGGGGTGTGTTAGTGACAGTTCAAGTGTGGGCATCGTTGTTCGACTAAGTGCGCGGGAATAGCCACTATGGCTCATGATCTGAAATACCCGTGTATCGGGATCGGAGTGTGGAAATCACGCATCTAATTTTTGTTATTCTCGACTTCACTATTCACGAGTTATTCGTCGGTTAAGCCACCACTGTACCATGTGGGGTGGCCGCGTCGAAGCACTTGTTTAGACGTCCCAAGCATTACCATAGACATCCAAATTAAACCCCAAACTACAATCCTAACAACACTGTCTACCTAACCAATCTCTTACCTCAAGTTATTCCTATCGATCATTGCTGAATCCTTGACCTACCACTACTATGGGTCAAGCCTTCCCCTCGAGAGAGCGTGGCAAACACTACTCAGTCACGACGCCGAGGCTGCTTAAGGCTATTCCAGAGCACTCTTACCGATATTTTGAAAGTCAACGGAAAATGGCTAATAGTTGGTTGGATGAAAGATGAACTTGAATAAAAAAGGGGAAAAAATCGTTTTTTTTTTGGACGGGACAAAAGCTCTATTTTGGCCATTATATGCAAATTTTGGGTCATTACGGAAATGAATGTTTTGGATGCAATATTTAATTTTTAGTTATGATTTTTTTTTGCTTAAACACACCTTTGTCTCTGGACTGAGTATAAGGGATAAGAATTTTCTGAAATAATGTTCGATGTGCGATTTTTTTTGTCACATGGTACAAATAAGAGTTTCGAACCGGAACACGAAAAAAATCGTTCATCAAAAGCAATTTCATAAAATTAGTTTCCCTTGTACTCAGTCCAGAGACAAAGGTGTGTTGAAGCAATAAAAAAAAAATCATAGCTAAAAATTAAATATTGCATCTAAAACATTCATTTCCGTAATGACCCAAAATTTGCATATTTTGGCCAAAATTGAGCTTTTGTCCCGTCCAAGAAAAAAGTTAATTTTTTTCCTTTTTTATTCAAGTTCATCTTTCATCCAACCAACTTTTAGCCATTTTCCGTTGACTTTCAAAATATCGGTAAGAGTGCTCTGGAATAGCCTTAAGGGCCACGTCAAGTACCAAGAGTTCATCATCGGGACTTGCCAGATGTACCGTGTGAGCCAGTACACGAGGACAGGTGTCGCTTAGAAGAGGTATCTGTCCGTCGGGACAGCCTCCCTAAACAGGGGATGCTGAGCGTCTCGGTCAGTTTGCGCGCCAAGCCAGCGAGCGTAGGCCCTACCTATGCGCACCATCGTTCTCCAGCGTCGCCGCTCTTACCAGCGCGTCGTTCATCGGCAGCAAGGCAGTATTGTTGAGCAAAACCAAACCAAAATTTATTATTATTATTATTATTATTATAATTATTATTATAAAACAACATGTATTCTTATCATATTTTCTGTAGCTAAGGGAGGTAAAACGTTTAATAGGTTGGATCCAATCGTAAATTCATTTTCATTGCTTTCGTTTTCATAAATGTAATCTGTTTGTGCCATCACAATTATACGAATGAATTCCAAACATTCAATACTTCTCAGTCAGGGAGCCCTACTTCCTTCACTTTACCATTTGCTTTTCCCAGTCAAATCTAAGATTAAAATTGCCTTCAGCCAGTCACTTTAGATATTAAGAACCCGCCTATAGGCTAAGTTATTTTTAAAAACGATCCAGTGAGCTCCAACCAGCCAGGGAAGGACGGACGCCGCAGCCCAGCCGCACTACGCGCAGCCAGAGGACTAGTGTCCTGGTGAGTCCAGCGGTATTGTGGGATATGCAAATATCCCATAAACTTGTGTGGGTGTCATTACATTGTCTATTGTGTTTCCCGGTGCCCGTGTTACCTCAAATTTATCTTGGTATGAGTCCGTCCCAATGCTTTAATCTAACGGATTGGCGTCCAAGTAAAAAGTAGTTGTTTAGAATCTTTGGCAAAGAAGTAATCAGTCGACCCTTCATACCTGACGTCAAACTGTGGAGTAACTATTTGATCGGGAGTGGAATAAATTTTATTGCCATCCATCATGGGCTTTTAGTGATAGGTTTAGAGCCTATGAGTCAGAACGTCATAATTAACGCACAACGCAGGGGCCACTATCAACCGCGATAACTCGCGATAAAGAGTTTTGGTGTTGTTTGGGTCTGTAAGGACGTTCAGTCTAGCCAACAGTTAAAGCGGGAGTCGAACTGAGGACCTCCTGTATTGGAAGCAGAGACTCTTACCACAGGACCAACGAGCCACACATTAGTATTATGTACTTTGTAACCACCTTAAATAACAGTGACAATCATTCCTTCTAATCTACGTGATTAATAAAAAGTGACACTAAATGTAGTTAATTTAAAGTTTAAACTGGTCTAGACTTGGTTGGCAACAACATTGCCTGGCTAAGAACAACACGCGGTGACCTCACAGTGTTATCACTCTCGTGTCAGAGTTCACGGGCGACACACAAAACAGACTTAGAATCAGGTCAATAACATTGATTTAGAGTCTCACAATAGAATTTGAATGATTTATTATCAAATCTGTTACTTTGTTTCCATACAAATTTTTTAAATGGATATTAATGCCCTAAGCTGATGATAAACTGTTGCTAATATAGATGTTATTGTGATAAGAAAATGCATGAATATTGAAGTAAAGCAAAGTTGCTACTTTCAAGGATTTTATACTTTTTCAAGGATTTCGTTTAGCGCGAGACCCTGGCTCACGAGGTCTAAGGTTCGACGCCCGCCTTCACTATGACCTCGGCGAGAATCAAAACCAGGAGCCTATTTAGTAACGTGATAGAAACCTAGTCCAGCGACAGGGGCGACTTAGATATTGAACCCAGGGATTTTTGCAGATCTGGGAGCAACGTAGCGAAAGCAACTCTAACGAAATTACTATTTTTAATTACTTTACATCATTTTCCTTTTATAGTTTTGTCTGTCATGAAGCAGGAAGTAGCCACTAGACGAGCCGCACCTATATTCACCATCAAGTGAGGGGTACACTGTCCCTCTTAGGTGATGTAGAACCAGGTCTGTAAAGTACTCACGTGCGTAGTTTTTAAAACAAGGCAACAAGGCGTATAAAATACGTGATGTCATGTTAATAAGAAATAATTCATAATTGTTGTGACCTATGGAAAAGTTCATATTCGTGGTTGCAAAAACACTGGAGGCTCCCAATCAGTCTTATCACTGACACATTGACCTCTGACCTGTTCCCCTCACGCCACCCAGGGCTTTCATCTTGAGACGAACTTTGTATCTGAGTCGACTCGCCGAGTGTGGATTGGCCTAATAACATCACGTGGTGCCTGGTCCGTGGTGTTTGCTATTGGACGACGGACATCTTGTTTGTCTCTTCTTCCAAGTCCGCTGACGTGGTGTTGCTCACGGCTGGTTGTATAAAGCGACGACTGTTATCTCTCCCATCATTCCAGAGCTTCGTCGTCTCATCTATAATATTATTATCTCTCTGTCAACAATGCCCAAGGTGTTGTTTGCACTGCTTGTGATGGCAGGCCTCCAGGACGTCCGTGAGTAACTCCTTCAGTTAAAGTTTTATATTCTAAATAACTAGGAAAACGCTCAGTGTGACGCGTTTTTGAGCGAGCATTGGTACGTGCTACACGACCCGAGTACGACATTCCCATAATGTAAGATACCAATAAGTCTTTAAGGTCTTGACCGATTCAGCTGAAAATTTGTAAAATAGGAGAGAATGGATAAAATCCACCGCCATCTAAAGGACCTTGACATCATTTCTTTGGGAAAACTATTTTACTCTTGATTTCTTCTAGGTGGCAGTACATAGTGACCAGAATTCTTGTGCGACTTTTCGTTGCCATGGTAACGTTACTTTTGTTAAAATGTAGTTTCTATCTACACTACTTATCGCATCAAAATAAAATTAACATATTCGTGACCGGACGGACATTCTAAATGATTTGGCTTCCTCAGATTTTGTCGCCGTTTAGTTAACAAAAAAACTTTAGATTAACTTTAATGTAACTTTATAACTTTCTAAACGATTTTGCCACAAAACTAATGGCATTCAATCGGGAACGAAACTTGCGGATGGTCAAAATTTCAACTCGATCCGAGCCTCCGATTGACCCCTATCATGAGCCAAAAAAGCTGTGCGACTTTCCGTTGCCATGGTAACGGGACTTTGTTATAATGTAATTTCCATCTACACTACTTATCGGATCTAAATAAAAATAACATATTCGTGATCGGACGGACATTCTAAATGATTTGGCCACCTCAGATTTTGTCGCCGTTTAGTTTTAAGAAAAAAACTTTTGATTAAACTTAATTGTATTTTTTTAACTTTTTGAACGATTTTGCCACAAAAAACTATACAGCAAGGTGCTATAAGCTAGGTGGTATGTACATGTGTGCAAAATTTCAGGTCGATCAGAGAAACGGTGCGACCTGTATCGAAGCAGTAACAGAAAAAAAAAAAAAAAAAAAACAAAAAAAAAAAAAAAAAAACAGACATTCGAGCCATAAGAGTCAAGTGGAGACGCTCGCTTCGCTCGCTCAAATTAATGTAAACTTTTCCAATTACAGGAGTGATTTCCGAACAACAATATCAAGAAATCTGAACCTAAATTATAATTTTTTTTTAACTTTTCCAAATTACTTACATTAACTCAATTTTAAGGGAAACCATAATATGCTTCCTATCATGTCGTCAATGTATGTGTTGAGTTGTTTTTTTAATTTCTAGGAACACACCAATTTCATGTCAATAAATTTACATGTTGTTTTTGAATTAATAATTGAATGAGCGTAGCGAGCGTAGCGAAGATTTCATTTCACTACACTGGAGAAAAAAATCCGGAATGTTTTTTTTCCTTTCTTTTGTTTGTATTTTTGTGTGTTTGTTTACACGATTCCGGCTAAATTAATACTACAATTGCCATGAAATTTAATGGAGGCCTTCGAAATCTCTAAACTTAGAACTGCCACGTTTTTGAGCGCAATCGAAAAATTATTTCTCATAAAAATCGCAATTTTACGATTTTTTTCGATTTTTACAAATTTTCTTCGACTTTTAACACCTACATGCTTTATCCGATTTAAATTATTTTTTCTCAGAACCTTAATTTTATGAATTAAGATATTCGTGTGAAATTTGAGCGCAATCCGAAAAATTATTTCATAAAATTTTTTAAATGGATATTAATGCCCTAAGCTGATGATAAACTGTTGCTAATATAGATGTTATTGTGATAAGAAAATGCATGAATATTGAAGTAAAGCAAAGTTGCTACTTTCAAGGATTTTATACTTTTTCAAGGATTTCGTTTAGCGCGAGACCCTGGCTCACGAGGTCTAAGGTTCGACGCCCGCCTTCACTATGACCTCGGCGAGAATCAAAACCAGGAGCCTATTTAGTAACGTGATAGAAACCTAGTCCAGCGACAGGGGCGACTTAGATATTGAACCCAGGGATTTTTGCAGATCTGGGAGCAACGTAGCGAAAGCAACTCTAACGAAATTACTGTTTTTAATTACTTTACATCATTTTCCTTTTATAGTTTTGTCTGTCATGAAGCAGGAAGTAGCCACTAGACGAGCCACACCTATATTCACCATCAAGTGAGGGGTACACTGTCCCTCTTAGGTGATGTAGATACAGGTCTATAAAGTACTCACGTGCATAGTTTTTAAAACAAGGCAACAAGGCAACAAGGCGTATAAAATACGTGATGTCATGTTAATAAGAAATAATTCATAATTGTTGTGACCTATGGAAAAGTTCATATTCGTGGTTGCAAAAACACTGGAGGCTCCCAATCAGTCTTATCACTGACACGTTGACCTTTGACCAGGAAGCCAAGTCTTGAAACCACTCGTTTCAACTCACACACGTTCTGAGTCGAGAAATTCCTCCAAGTCGCTCAAAATTGCCAAATCGGTAGTCTTGGGTACAATAGTTCACGAGTCGCACGGTGACTTGGAACGAATGTTTTTTCACGTTTCAAACCACGTGGTATTTGGTGGTGACTTGTGAGCTTTGTCGTGTTGATACGATCAAATCAGTTTGTTATTGATTTGGTAGTTATAAATTGTGACATATCGATCTAGTTGAACGTTGTAAATGCAATTATAGATGAAACACGGTGAGCTAGCAACCGGCATATTAACGTACCCGTATTAATACATGCATCACCCCTTTCCCAAATTGATCAAACACCAAGTTTAAATTAAATATGTACATTTAAAAAAATATCTGACATTGGATATCTAGGCCTACCTTTCAAAAACAACAACAAAACAACAATACAAAAACAAAATAGCACAGCTTTCATAATAAAGAGATCGATTATTTCAATCTAACTAGCTGTGATTTTGATCGATTTTATTTTGTAACAAAGTTTTCTATTGGTCACTATGGGATTGTTGGGGGCGGAGCCTCAAGCCGTGAAAATGGTCCCAAGACTACCGATTATCGTTTACCCCAAGTCACCGGTGACATAGAATGAGCGACTCGACTCACTTCTCGACTCGAAACGAGTGGTCTCAAGACTTGGCCTCCTGTTCCCCTCACGCCACCCAGGGCTTTCATCTTGAGACGAACTTTGTATCTGAGTCGACTCGCCGAGTGTGGATTGGCCTAATAACATCACGTGGTGCCTGGTCCGTGGGTGTTTGCTATTGGACGACAGACATCTTGTTTGTCTCCTGCTTCCAAGTCCACTGACGTGGTGTTGCTCACAACTGGTTTTATAAAGCGACGACCATATCTAACTCATCATTCTCAGCCCAGAGCTTTGTCGTCTCATCTTTAATATTATTATCTCTCTGTCAACAATGTCCAAGGTGTTGTTTGCACTGCTTGTGATGGCAGGCCTCCAGGACGTCCGTGAGTAACTCCTTCAGTTAAAGTTTTATATTTCTAAATAACTAGGAAAACGCTCAGTTGGACGCGTTGTTGAGCGAGCATTGGTACGTGCAACACGACCCGAGTACGACATTCCCATAATGTTACATACCAATAAGTCTTTAAGGTCTTGACCGATTTAGCTGAAAATTTGTAAAATAGGAGAGAATGGATAAAATTCACCGCCATCTAAAGGACCTTGACATCATTTCTTTGGGAAAACTATTTTACTCTTGATTTCTTCTAGGTGGCAGTACATAGTGACCAGAATTCTTGTGCGACTTTTCGTTGCCCTGGTAACGTTACTTTTGTTAAAATGTAGTTTCTATCTACACTACTTATCGGATCAAAATAAAATTAACATATTCGTGACCGGACGGACATTCTAAATGATTTGGCTTCCTCAGATTTTGTCGCCGTTTAGTTAAAAAAAAAACTTTAGATTAACTTTAATGTAACTTTATAACTTTTTGAACGATTTCGCCACAAAACTAATGGCATTCAATCGGGAACGAAACTTGCGGATGGTCAAAATTTCAACTCGATCCGAGCCTCCGTTTGACCCCTATCATGAGCCAAAAAAGCTGTGCGACTTTCCGTTGCCATGGTAACGGGACTTTGTTATAATGTAATTTCCATCTACACTACTTATCGGATCAAAATAAAAATAACATATTCGTGATCGGACGGACATTCTAAATGATTTGGCCACCTCAGATTTTGTCGCCGTTTAGTTTGAAAAAAAAACTTTCGATTAACTTTAATGTATTTTTTTTTACTTTTTGAACGATTTTGCCACAAAACTATACAGCAAACCCGCCTAGGTGGTATGTACATGTGTGCAAAATTTCAGGTCGATCAGAGAAACGGTGCGACCTGTATCGAAGCAGTAACAGAAAAAAAAAACAAACAAAACAAAACAAAACAAAAAAAACAAAAAAAAACAGACATTTGAGCCATAAGAGTCAAGTGGAGACGCTCGCTTCGCTCGCTCAAATTAATGTAAACTTTTCCAATTACAGGAGTGATTTCCGAACAACAATATCAAGAAATCTGAACCTAAATTATAATTTTTTTTTTAATTTTCCAAATTACTTACATTAACTCAATTTTAAGGGAAACCATAATATGCTTCCTATCATGTCGTCAATGTATGTGTTGAGTTGTTTTATAATTTCTAGGAACACACCAATTTCATGTCAATAAATTTACATGTTGTTTTTGAATTAATAATTGAATGAGCGTAGCGAAGATTTCATTTCACTACACTGGAGAAAAAAAATCCGGAATGTTTTTTTCCTTTCTTTTGTTTGTATTTTTGTGTGTTTGTTAACACGATTCCGGCTAAATTAATACTATAATTGCCATGAAATTTAATGGAGGCCTTCGAAATCTCTAAACTTAGAACTGCCACGTTTTTGAGCGCAATCGAAAAATTATTTCTCATAAAAATCGCAATTTTACGATTTTTTTCGATTTTTAAAGATTTTCTTCGACTTTTAACACCTACATGCTTTATTTGATTTCAATTTTTTTTTCTTAGAACCTTAATTTTATGAATTAAGATATTCGTGTGAAATTTGAGCGCAATCGAAAAATTATTTTTCATGAAAATAGAAATTTTGCGTGTTTTTTCTTTTTTAAAACAACTTTTTGACTTATAACACCTACATGCTTTATTCTATTGTAATGATTTCTTCACAGAACCCTAATTTTATGAAAAACGATATTCGTGTGAAATTTGAGCGCAATCAAATAATATTTTCTTATAAAAATCGCAATTTTTCATTTTTTTTTTCTTTTTTAAAAATTATGATTTATTTTTAAAAAAAGTTATTTTATTTTTTATTTAATTCAATTTAATTTAAAAAAATCTTGAACTTCGCGATAATTTTTTTACAGAACAACAGAAAATCCGCATAACACATGGCAGCTTAATGCACCAATTACGCTCATCCAACAACGCGGCGTGACTTAAGCGTTTTCCTAGTTTAGAAAAATATAAAATTGTTTCAGAATGACAGGTTTATCAGCACAGGTCCATTGCAAGAACATGTTGCTGTCCTGTAGTGTTGTTGCACAAAGCTGTCTTATGTTTAGACGTCCGTCTGGGAAACCCGACACCCCGGTTCAAACCCCACTCGAGTTGTATATTTTGTAGCTATTGTGTAAATTGTGTGTCTAAAAATAAGCCCTCGTATCTGCATAAGGTGAATAATTAGATGAGCGTAGCGAGCGAAGCGAAGATTCCATTTCACTACACTGGAGAAAAAAATCCGGAATGTTTTTTTCTTTTTTTCTTCGTTGTTTCTGTTTGTATAAGTGTGTGTTTGTTAACACGATTCCGGCTAAACCAATACTCCAATTGCGATGAAATTTTATAAAGGCCTTCGAAATCTCAAAACTTATAACTGCCACGTTATCGAGCGCAATCCAAAGATTATTTCTTATAAAAATTGCCATTTTATGATTTTTTATTTTATTTTTTAAAAATTTCTTCGGCTTAAAACACCTACATGCTTTACCCGATTTTAATGATTTTTTCACAGAACCTTAATTTTATGAAGTTTGATATTTGTGTGAAATTTGAACACAATCGAAAAATTATTTTTTATGAAAATCGAAATTTTACGATTTTTTTTGTTAAGTAAGATTAATTAAAAAATTAAAAATTAAAGTTTAATTTTTATTAATTTTAAATTAATTTTAAAAAAAAAACGTCAACTTAGTAATGATTTTTTTACAGAACAACAGAAAATCCGCATAACACATGGCAGCTCAATGCACCAATTACGCTCATCCAACAACGCGGCGGGACTTAAGCGTTTTCCTAGTATTATAATCAATGTATATATGGCCTTTGCAAAGGCGTCAGATTCCTTGCAGTGCTGTTCCATGTATTCAGAACTCATAATAATTGCAACATTTAACAAGTTTGTAAGACGCAGGATCGGTTGGGCAGTGTTTATATGTCCGCCCGGCCAGTGGGGTACCCTGGTTGGTTACCAACACCATGTCTACCATCACAAGAATTAAAACAGATCTAGAGTCACATCTTCTTTCTGACACTTTTTGACTTCTAAAATGTGTTAACTATTTGTTATTTTGAATTGAACTATTTAGGTTTCACAAACTTACTTTAAGTGTCAGGCAGCTCTGGTATTTATATTATACTTGTTTTTTGTGTTTATTTTTTGTGTGTTCCGTTCTCTGTATTGTCACCTTCTTATTATTGGATGAGCGTAGCGAGCGTAGCAAGCGAAGCGAAGATTCCATTTCACTACACTGGAGAAAAAAATGCGGAATGTTTTTCTTTTTTTTCTGTTTGTATTGTTGTGTGTTTGTTTACACGATTCCAGCTAAACCGATACTCCAATTACGATAAAATTTTATGGAGGCCTTCGAAATCTCTGAACTTAGAACTGCCACGTTTTTGAGCATAATCGGGAAATTATTTCTCGTGAATATCGCAATTTTACGATTTTTTTTTAAATTCTTCGACTTATAACACCTACATGCTTTATCCGATTTTAATGATTTTTGCACAGAACCTTAATTTGATGAATCTAGGTATTCGTGTGAAATTTGAGCGCAATCGAAAAACTATTTCTTATGAAAATCGAAATTTTACTTTTTTTTCCTTTTTTAAAACAATTCTTTGACTTATAACTCATACATGCTTTATCTTATTATAATGATTTTTTCACAGAATCTTAATTATAAGAATTAATATATTCGTGTAAAATTTGTGCGCAATCGAATAATTGTTTCTTATGAAAATTTCAATACTAGGAAAACGCTCAGTTGGACGCGTTGTTGAGCGAGCACCGGTACGTGCAACATGACCCGAGTACGACATTCCCTTAAGGCCCACCACACAGTGTAGACCTAACTGGAAATTGACATTGTACACTGTATACTATTCCAACTTCTTTGCATTGTACTAATTCACGTCATGCCTTCTAAAGTGTATCTTTGTATCTTTACTGCCTCCTTCATTTTTTAACATCATTTTTCGAAATATGATTACCAATAAGTCTTTCAGGTCTTAACTGATTTAGCTGAAAATTTAAAAAAAAGAGAGAATGTTGTACCTATTGACCCTGAAAAATTTCATAACGATCTGAACATTTTTATTTTTTATTTTTTTATTTTATTTTTTATTTTTTATAACCAACGATCGGATTTTGTTCAAAAACTTTACAGCAACCCGCCTAGGTAGTATGTACATGGGTTCAAAATTTTAGGTCGATCAGAGAAACGGTGCGACCTGTACCAAAGCAGTAACAGAAAAAAAACAAACAAAAAAACAGACATTCGAGCCATAAGAGTCAAGTGGAGACGCTCGCTACGCTCGCTCAATTACGATTTTTTTTCCTTTTTTAAAATTACGATTAACTAGGAAAACGCTAAAGTCCCGTCGCGTTGTTGAGCGAGCACCGGTACGTGCAACAACGACCCAAGTACGACATTCCCATAATGTTACATACCATTAAGGTCTTGACCGATTAAGCTAAAAATTTGTAAAATAGGAGAGAATGTTGTACTTATAGACCCTGCAAAATTTCATAACGATCGGAACATTTTTACTTTTTTATTTTTTTATTTTATTTTTTATTTTTTATAACCAACGATCGGATTATGTTCAAAAACTATACAGCAACCCGCCTAGGTGGTATGTACATGTGTGCAAAATTTCAGGTCGATCAGATTAACGGTGCGACCTGTATCGAAGCAGTAACAGAAAGAAACAAACAAAAAAACAAAAACAAAAACCCAGACATTTGAGCCATAAGGGTCAAGTGGAGACGCTCGCTACGCTCGCTCAATAAACTAGGAAAACGCTCAGTTGGACACGTTGTTGAGCGAGCACCGGTACGTGCAACACGACCCGAGTACGACATTCCCATAATGTTACATACCAATAAGTCTTTAAGGTCTTGATCGAGTTTGTAAAATAGGAGAGAATGGATAAAATCCACCGCCATCTAGAGGACCTTGACATCATTTCTTTGGTAAAACTATTTTAACTCTTGATTAATCCTAGGTGGCAGTACATAGTGACCAGAATTCTTGTGCGAATTTTCGTTGCCATGGTAAGGTTACTTTTGTTAAAATGTAATTTCTATCTACACAACTTATCGGATCAAAATAAAATTAACATATTCGTGACCGGACGGACATTCTAAATGATTTGGCTACCTCAGATTTTGTCACCGTTTAGTTTAAATAAAAAAACTAGATTAACTTAAATGTAACTTTATAACTTTTTGAACGATTTTGCCACAAAACTAATGGCATTCAATCGGGAACGAAGCTTGCGGATGGTCAAAATTTCAACTCGATCCGAGCCTCCGTTCGACCGCTATCATGAGCCAAAAAAGCTGAGCGACTTTCCGTTGCCATGGTAACGGGACTTTGTTACAATGTAATTTCCATCTACACTACTTATCGGATCAAAATAAAAATAACATATTCGTGATCGAACGGACATTCTAAATGATTTGGCCACCTCAGATTTTGTCGCCGTTTAGTTTGAAAAAAAACTTTCGATTAACTTGTGACACGTCCCAAGATTGGGGCGGCCATCATCCATCGTGCCCGGCGAGGCTCGGTGGAGATGGGGTGTGGGCTAGTGTTGCTATACCTTGGTACCAGTGGGCGCCACTGCGTTCCTAAAGAAGGGTTACCTAGAGGAAGGTCTGGATAGATGAAACGGAGAAGTTCTATACACAGACTAAAGACCTCCGATAACGGGGACAAGATGGTTTATTTAAACAGTGACAAATAGGTATAAAATACCACAAGACGTAAGCCCTCGGCACCAACAGTTGTCCGTGAGTCAATGAACAACGTCCAAGAGACCTAAAGCCCTAATATCTTACGGCGGGACTATACCGTCATAAAGTACAGTTTGATGGTTGAGTAGTAGCACAATGAGGTTAAATAAATACATATAATAACTGTTTAAAGTGAGAGAGTAACGTAGGGTAGTACAAATATAATTAAGTTGTTACGAGTTAAGTAATACGTAGTAAAGTTCTTGAGGGGGCGTGGACCTCGCCACAATGTAATTGGCCAAGTAGCACTAGGCCTAGAACGGTTATACTTAAGCCTAGTTAGCTCAAATCCGTCAGGCAACAGGGAGGGGTCTCGAACCCGGATCCCTTCACTAAGCCAAATGGGCCTAGACCTGGAGTAACGGTTTTACCGCAATTAAATCAACACAACAATATTCACAATAATCACAATAATACCCTCGTACAAGAGTGAGGCTTTAGATTGCCTCATATCAGACAGTAAGGCAGCATATGGCATACCTGGTGCGTAAGTGTAGGTCTATAACACCTCACACAAAGTCAGCATATGGCTCGACTAAATAGTAAGAGTTCAAGCGTTCCTCCAGTGGTGAACTCTAGGGCTGACCGGGCCGTCAATCCACTGGGCATACCAGACTTGAAGTTACGTTACATCACTGAAATACAATACACGGTAAGCCTAAGGTCATAGCTACACTGAGCCCAGGGCCTACTCAAATCACACCACTTCATAGGGCCTAGGGCCTACCCAAATCAGACAGTAAGGCAGCATATGGCCTACCTGAAGCGTAAGTGTAGGTCTATAACACCTCACACAAAGTCAACATATGGCTCGACTCGACTAAATAGTAAGAGTTCCATAAATTTATCCAGTGGTGAACTCTAGGGCTGACCGGGCCGTCAATCCACTAGGCATACCAGACTTGAAATTAAGTTACTTCACAAAAAAACACAATCCCCAACTTCTGGGCCTTACTTGTTAACACTAGGGAAAAGGTGTACCGACATTGGGAGCAGGACTAATCTCGCCCGAACTTGGAATCTTGTCCAAACCCACGAGGTCGACAGCTCCTAGGGCCTCGCGATGCAGGCTGAATTTCCAACATCTAGGACCCAAAAGAGGCTCTCGGACGCGCTAGGCCTAGGGCCTACTCTCACGCCATCATCTTGCTCGTCCGAGACACAGGGGTCGAGCCCTGCTCAGGAAGTTTAGCCCCACAGGAATGTGTCCATGGCCTGCGCGGGAACCATTTCTGCCCCGCCCAAAAAATCCTAAGTTTGGGCGAGAAAACACCAACTAGTGAAAACACAATCTCTACTACCCAAAGTAAGCCTAGCGACAAATGCACGTCGTAACATACAGCCAGGTAAAAAACAGAACGCTTACCACTCAAGGATTTAGAATTTCAGCTAGCAACTAGCCATGAAACGTCTAGACTTCAAAATGGAGGTCCCTCGACATTTCTCGTAGTCACAATTCCACGGAACACGGTAAACACAACCAACCACTTGCTCTGAAGTCTGTGATGAAGAAGGCCCGACCTGGCCGTCTGCAATCTCTGCACCCTGACAGAACTGTCGACAGCTGACCAACTCACGTCATCTGGGAGAAAACGCCCGCGCACTCTGTCGGGAGACGCGCACACTACGTGATGGAAGGCAGCCAAGTAGACTTCAAAACGCAGCGCAAACAACCACTTCATCACACAGTAAAAGGAAGTCCTCACACTCCTCTGTCCAGGCGAGAAAGACAGAGTGACGACGGGAAGTCCCTAGGGGACAGCCTAGTGACTTTCCAGACGTCACAAACTTTAATGTAATTTTTTAACTTTTTGAACGATTTTGCCACAAAACTATACAGCAACCCGCCTAGATGGTATGTACATGTGTGCAACATTTCAGGTCGATCAGAGAAATGATGCGACCTGTATTGAAGCATAAACAGAAAAGAAAACAAAAAAAAACAGACATTCGAGCCATAAGAGCTCGCTACGCTCGCTCGCTCAAAAAAAAAGTTTATTTTTAATTTAATTTAATTTAATTTTTAAAAAAATCTTCGACTTAGTAATGATTTTTTTACAGATCAACAGATTTTTGGTTTATTTGGATTAAGGACGCGTCAACCGTTAGGTCATAATGCACCACTCTAGCCTAAGGGGGGGGGGGGGGAGGAGAGGCCCATGCTGGTCAGAACCAGCCACGGGTAAGTGGAGGAAGGGGGGTTTCTCACGTCGCGGTCGTCATCGTCTTTGTCATCGTTCGTTGTGTCATTGTCATCGTCGCCGGGGGGTCGTCAAGGGAAGGGGGCAAGGTCCCCGACGACGATTGCCAGAGCTCGCCTCTAGGTTCGGGGAGTAATATACTCCCCGCTTACTAGCTGATTACAAAAAATCCGCATAACACATGGCAGCTCAATGCACCAATTACGCTCATCCAACAACGCGGCGGGACTTAAGCGTTTTCCTAGAAACATTTAATTGGTCTGTAACATGCAACAGTAAAGTCATGTTCTGGATGTGTGTTTTTTGGATGAGCGTAGCGAGCAAAGCGAAGATTCCATTCTACTACACTGGAAAAAAAATCCGGAATGTTATTTTTTTTTTTTGCCCCTGTTTGTATTTTTGTGTGTCTGTGAACACGATTCCGGCTAAACCAATACTTCAATTGCGATGAAATTTTCTGGAGACCTTTGAAATCTCTGAACTAAAAACTGCACGATTCGAAAAATCAATCGAAAAATTATTTCTCATGAAAATGGCAATTTTACGATTTTTTTCGATTTTCTTGTTTTTTTTATTTTTGTGTGTTTGTTAACACGATTCCAGCTAAACCAATACTCCAATTGCGTTGAAATTTTCTGGAGGCCTTCGAAATCTTTGAACTTAAAACTGCCACGTTTTTGAGCGCAATCGGAAGATTATTTCTCATTAAAATCGGAATTTTACGATTGTTTTTCGTTTTTCTTATTTTTTCTGTTCGTATTTTTGTCTGTTTTTTAACACGATGCCGGCTAAAACCGATAATCCAAATGCAATGAAATTTTATGAAGACCGTTGAAATTTTGAAACTTAGAACTGCTACTTTTTTTTAGCGCAATCGGACATTATTTGTCATTAAAATCACAATTTTACGATTTTTTTCGATTTTTAAAACAATTCTTCGACTTATAGCACCTACATATTTTCTTCGATGGTTATGATTTTTTCATAGAACCTTTATTTTATAAATTTATATATTTGTGTGAAATTTGAGCGCAATCAAAAAATTTATTTCTTGTGAATATCGCAATTTTAGGATTTTTTAAATTTTTAAAACATTCTTCGACGAAAACACCTACATGTTTTATCCGATTTTAATGATTTTTTCACAGAACCTTAATTTTATGAATTTATATTTTTGTTTGAAATTTAATTGCAATCAACTAATTATTTATTTTAATAATTGCAATTTTACGATTTTGCTATGATGCTGCGATAATGCTAAGGCTTTTACCTTTTTTTTTTGATGAAGTGAAATGTGTTTAAGATTTAAAAACAAACATTTAAACATTTACCAGACGGATTTTATAATTTTCGTTTTGTTTGATAAATATAATTTTTTTCCTATGCATTGTTGGAAAATGTTTGATTTTGTAACAAATCTATATTTCCCATATATTTATTAAAAAACTATAAATCTCTTAAAAACGTGTCTTGTGAATTTGTCAGAATAAGACTTGTAAGCATATTAAAAAAGAAATAATCCATTTATCTTAAAAACTGAAGAAGAAGTAGGAAAAAATGTTGGCAAATGTGATATAATAAAAGATTTGAGATAATAGTTTTTAAAGTTTATTTGTGTTGTGTTTTGGTAAATTTGAGTGTAATATAGCCCAAAGGTTCAGTTTATTTATTTTACATGAATTTACTGGGCCTTTATAACCTGTTAATCTAGGATTCTTTAAACTAAAATTGTTATGAATAACACTCTATACAGCCCTAGATTAGGCCTAATATCAGTACTGGTAAGCCATTTTCCCAAGCAAAATAGCATGCAGCGCTCAAGAAAAAAAATCATTTAATGTTTTTAGCATTATATCAGCATAAAATTAATTTATGTAATCAATAAATAAAAAAGTAAACTTAAAAACAATTAAAACAATATAAATGCAAAATTGCTGATTTTTCATACATTTTCAGTGAAACAACCCCTTAAACAGTTACGCTCATCCAACAAAGCTTCTTAGTTTTATATCATATATACATAATAAATTTTGTTTTGAATGTTTTATAAACAATAAAAAAAGTGAGTAGTGTGGAAAATTGCTCAAACTGATGTCTGTCTCCAGGTGTCGC
>JAMZAV010014845.1:0-13605 GCA_024449915.1 Sweltsa coloradensis | reverse complement strand
TAAACCCCTTTTTTTTTAAAATTGGAAAAATTTTTTTTTTATTTTTAAAAAAATTTGAATTTTTAAAAAAAAAAAAACCCCCTTTTTTCAAAAAATTTTTTTTTTTTTTTTATATGACCTTTTTAAATTTTTTTAATTTAAATCTAGCAAAAGGGAAAATTTTTTGCCCAGAAAAAAAAAAAAATAATTTTTTTATTTTTTTTCCCAAATTTTTTTAAAACCCCAAACGCCCAAAATCCTGTTTTAAAAAAAGGGGGGGGGGTGGGGGGGCCCCCCCTTCCCCTGGCTTCCCCCTTTTAAATTTTCCAAGTTTCCTTGGGGGCTTGGTTTTTTGGGGTTTGTTGTTAATAACTTTTTTTTTGGGGGAAAAAAATATAAAAATTTTTTTTTTTTTGGATTGGGCTATAATTATTCAGATTCACAAAGAAATTCATTCTAAAAAACTTAACCATTTGTGATTTTATTCAGCATTTTCCTCTGGTTTAAATAAAAAAAATAGTTTTCTAGATTTATTATTGTAATTACGGCATTTAAATTCTTAGGGGGTTTTGACGATTTCTTGAGTTAGGGACTGCGCCAAAATTGGTCTGTCCCCACATAAAATTTAGGTTTGCTGAGCGGATTGGTGGAAGACGTTTCGTTTGGGCATTGGGACGCCGTTTTACCGGCCTCTTTTTGGAAAGACAGTGCTTGTAGGAGTCTGAGGGAGGGGGTGTGCCCCTCGAATTTTACGGGAGACCCAGTTTGGTTTGGGTTGGAATTTTAGTGATGAATCTCCCTTTGTTTGGGGAGATTCATTGATAAAAGAATTTCATCGTCGACAGGGCTTCGCGAGGCCACATAGATAAAGAACATTTCTGGAGAGCCAAACTGTGTTTGCGTTTGTGTTTTGGTAACGAAGCGAGCGTTTGGCATATCATAAGATCGAATTTAAGTTGTGTTTTAAATTTCTGAAAATCCACATTGGGATAGGCATTACGGGTTTTAAATAAACGTGCCAAAATGAAGTCAAAGGGAAAGTGATTCGTCTGCCGATAATAAAAAAAGCCAGTTTAGTAAAAGATGGTTTTATTTTTGTCTAACGGAGAATCGAGCGCCTAGGCCTACTGAGCCTAGGACGTGTCTGATTGCTTGAAAAACGTGGCTCAGTCTCATTCTCATTCAAGTTTTACGTCATCAATAATCGGTGACGTCAGAAGCAATGTACGAAGGGTCAAGATCGAGACTGAGAACCAAGTAAAACCAAGTACCGTAACGAAATAACCACACTCGTTTTCATTCTTATTACTAAAAAATGGCGGCCTCGGGAGACGATCAAACGAAAACACTTCCAAATCACGTTGAGTAAACCAAATAAGTTTTTAAAATGTAATAAAAATATAGTAATTAATAGTACAGAGTCAAATTGATATGGAAACGTTACGTAAACACTTTAAAGTTCTGTTAAGATCGCAATCAGTCGGCCACCTGCATGTGTCAACTCCACGGCTGTTCGTCTGTTTGTTTTGATGTTGATAGCATTGTTGATACTCCCACCAAGAAACGACCGAAAGTTACATTCTAGTAATGAGACCGAGATTGAGAATGAGAATGAGATTGAGAATGAGACTGAGACTGAGAACATAGTTCAGACACGTCCATAGAGGGGAGATGACGGTAAAACGAAGCGAGCTAGGTTCAGTAATATTGCAATCTTTTAAACAAGTGACGGGTATAGAATAGCTTTGATAGCTATTTTCTATCGTTGATTAAAGATTTGGGGCGACTTTCATCTTTCAATTTTCCCGTGTAAATTAATAAAAATCTCGGATGGAAAGTAAATCGTTGTGATAAAAGGAGTGATATTCGGCGGGCCATAACTACCAAGTGAATTTAAAAAACAGGTCATAGTTTATGACAGAGTGGCCGGGGATAGGGGCCCCAGAAATAAAAGAGTAAAACTTTTTGACGAATATTTTTTCTACATAATAAATATCAAAAAGCCCCAAAATTTAGAAATATAAAGGTTTTCCGTTTTTATTCGCCGGGAAATAAGATTGAAAAACCTTTTTAAAAAATGGAGAATCATGGGCTAGTATAAAATTTTAAAGCTGAGAATTCGTGACGTCACCGGAATGACAAATTTCAAGCTGTGTTTGGGTTTTTAATACAAAACCAAAAATAGACGTTTTAGTTCGGGGACTAAAAAAAAAAGAGGGCGTTGTTTACATATTGCCGGGACATCTGTAAAAATTGCTACAGACTGTTTGCCGGTTTATTTGAACTTTTCCCTTCGAATTATTGGAACGATTTATACCACTGAGAACAAATTTAAAGTGAGCTCCCAAATTATACAATAAACCCGAAATTTAAGTTCGATTTTTTTAATTAAAAAACTTAAAAACAAGAAAAATCAAAGGAAGGTTATTTCGTGGTAGGAAAAACCCGGATCACAAAAAAATACGACGAACGGGTTTTGTCATTGCGTGGGTTTTGGTTTAACCCGGGATGTTTTTCCACGGCATATTTGGATGGAGGGGATGTCTTAAAGCTGACGAGTGTTTGAGTTTTTTTTAAAAACCCCTTTTTAAAAAATTTTTTGCCGATTTTTTTTGGGGCCAAAATATCACTAAATTTCCCTTTTAAAAGGGAAATTTTTTTTAAAAAGCAGTAAATCTGACACAACAAATAATAATATTAGAAAAGTATGTATTCCCCCCTAGATAGGGGAAACCCTTTTTGGGTCTAAATATAAGAAAATTTTCAAATTTTTAAAACTTTTAATTTTTGTTCCCGCCCTTTTAAATTTTTTTAAAAATTGTTGTGAATTTTTAATTGCCTTTAAAAAATAACATTAACGATTTTTTTAAAAATTTTTAATTAATATTGTCAAACTTCTACGGGGAATTTGGGTATTTTAAAAACAAACGCGCCAATGCACCCCATGCGGTTTTAAATATGACACCGCCAAACCAAACATTTAATTTTGAAAACATTTGGTTTGTGCTTGGTTGCGCTTTTCCCAAACCCCTGTGGACAAAAAAAAATTTTTTTTTGATGTGCAAAATATTTTCCTGGAAATTTTTCCATAAGCGGGGGGGGGGGGGCCACGCGCCGGGGGTTTAAAAATTTGCACTCAAAAAAACAAAATTATACAAAACCCCGAAAAATTTGTGATTTTGCAAATTTAAAAACCCAATAGGAGCCCAAAGGATTTGGGTTTCTAGGAACGGGAAAATCGCAAGCCTTTTTTGGAAAAATTTGACTTCACTTCGATCTTGGGAAAAGCGGGGCCGCGGTTTGGGTGAGGGAGGAGCGGAGATTTTCTTTGTCTTCGGGAAAAAACGCATTACCGGGGTTTTTGGGCACTGCAGCCTATTTTTTGGATTTGGAATTGGGGGGTTTTTCCGTTTACGAGACCCCGGGGGCCCCTGGCCAACAATTTTCTGGTGTCACTGTTTTCCACTAGGCCTCCCTAGGGCCTACTTCGCCAGAACTTTCGGGCACCGTTGGCACCGAATACTACCCTTTCCCCGGGTTAAAACCTACCTTTAGGCCTACCCAGGGTTTACGTGGGGGACTACAGACGAGTCTACTTTTTGGCCTAACTAGGGGCAACACTTTGGGAAAAGCGTGATCACGAACGTAACAGTGCCCCCTTATTTTAATTTTAGGGAAATAATTTGCATAAAAAACAAAAATCCAAGCATAGGCTATCTTTGGTACCCAAAAACTTTTGACTTTTAAAAAAAGACTAAATTGCTAAAATTTCTTCAGAAAACGTATTGAGAAGTAGAAACCCAAAAAACCCAATACCCAATTATTATAAAAGGCATTTTGACTTTTTGTGAAATTTTGTGAAATTTTTTGTGAAATTTGTTAATTTATTTGTTTTTTGTGTTGAAAGCGGGACATAAAAATTGCCATAATGTTCTGAAATTGCATCTGGGACTAAACACTGTCCTCAAAAAAAAGTCACTAAAGACTTGGGGTTTTTTCATAAAAATTTGTAGTTAAATATTTGTAAAACCTTTGGCTCCTTTTTGGCCTCCATTAAATATTTCCTTGTTTTATTTTCTTTTAAATTTTAAAAAATCAAAAGAAAGATTTTCTCGTTCTCTATAACCGATTTGGCGACCGCCCCCCTTTAAAACCCAGCCTGAATTGAAGGAAGATCGGGGTAAATGTTTTGATTAATTAAAAAATTTTTTTGAAATTTGGTCTTGTTGTTTTTTTTATTTTTTTTGTGTGGAGGGGTGTTTTTTTATTTAATTTGGTTCAAAATGGGGCTTTTTTGTCATTTTTAGTTACTTTTTTCCCCCGCTCCCAAACCGTGTGTATTTATTTTGTTCACGCCCCCTTTTTATTTTTTTTTTGAAATTTAAAATTTTATAAATGGATCCCAAACGAGGAGGAAGGTTATAATTCTGAGAGTGAGAAAAATCCCAAAATTTTAAAAATTTTTACTAGAAACACGAACCAGAGAATCATGGGGGCCCCAGGGGTCCAAAACCCCAACTAAACCAAAACCCGGGAAAAAACCCCCTTTGGCTGAGTCCCCCAAACCTGGGCCCTAAAATCTCTAGACCCTGAGGGGAAATCCCCAGGCCCCTAACGAGATCACACCTAGACCTGGACCTGGGCATATTTTTCTACAGCCACGGGAAAGCCAGGTAAACCCAAAACCCAACCCCCCCCAGTGATTTCCCATGAGATTAAATTTTATTAAATTTTTACTTATGGGGGAAACGAAAAAAAAAAATTACAGAATGAAAAAAAAAATTTTTCAAATATCCAGTCTAAAAAACTGATATCCCCGGAATAAATTTAAAGGGGATCGATGGGGGAAAATAATCAAATGAAATCAGATATTACTGATTTTAAGAACCGACAAAAAATAAAAAAAATAACGAGTGAGGGGAAAAAAATTGATAAAAGATATGGGGAACTTAAACAGACGGATAAAAAGTGTTTTTAAAAAATTAAAAGCAGATAAAGTAGGCATAGAGAGAGATGAAATAGAAACAGATGTTGAAGCGTGTGATGTAAAAATGTTGGGGTTTTGGAGAATGCTAGAGATATTGATTTTTCCCGGTTAATTAATAAAATAACAAATGTTTGTGTTTGGGGTTTAAAACCTTTATGTAAGTGATGGGGGATAGTGAAAGGTAGGGAGTTTAGGGAAACAATATGACATTTTAGGGGATGAGGGTTGATAATGGGAAAAACCGAGTTAAAAAAAGTTGAATTTATTTGTACGTAAGTGATGTAAGTAAAAACGTAAGTAAATTAAATTTTAAAAAACAAATTTTTAAATTTGATAGTGGAAAGTGACGTTGAAAATTTTAAAATTAACGTAAAAGGGTACTTTGAATGAGAAAAAAGGGAAAACCTAAAAAAAAAAAACGTGGAGAAGGTAAAAAATTGTGTTAAAAAAAAATTAAAATTTAAAGTTAAAGTGGAAGTGGAAAAAAAAAGAAATTTTAACCGGAATTTACATAAAAAAAATTTAGTAGTTGCGAAAATTTGGATTTGAAAATTTCGAGCCAGTGAGAAATGAGTTATTGATAGGGAGATGGGGGGAATTGAGGCCAAATTTAATGCGTAAAAAAAATTTAAATAAAAACAAGCGTAAGAAAATTTAAAATTTTTTTGGTCATGAAAAGGGGATTTTGTAAAAGGAGAGTAAGATTAAAATCAATGCCCAATTTTTAAAAAATTTAAAAAACTTACTGAACTATCCAAGGGGAGGGAGCTTTGGGAAAAAATAAGCCTTCAGCAAAAACCCGAAAGTTGAGAGTAAAAAAGGGAAAAGAATTCAAAAAATTAAATGTTTAAAAAATGTAGCCCGGTAGGGGGTTTAAGGAAAACCCAGGTGTAAAACACTAGGGTCCCAAAAAGCCTAAACAAAAAAAAACAAAAAATTTGCTTTTTCAAAAATTAAAAAATAGGGAAATTTTAAACTCCCAAAAAACCTAATCAACAACAATTTTTTGAAATAAATTTTGACTGCAAATTTAAAAAATTATAAAATTGTAAATTTTTAAATAAAAAACTTTGAATTTTTTTTTAAAACGGGGACTAAAAAAAAAAATAAATATTAAATTTTAAACCAAAATGGATAGAGAAAAAAAAGTGAAAAGGGAGCTTTGAGGGGTTTAAAAAACCTCCCAGTAAAAAAACACAGTAGGCCAAAATTTTAAATTAAAAACGTTTTAAACCTAACAGTTTAAAAAAATGAAAATTAGAGATAGATTATTTTTAAATTTTCAACCAGCTTTTAAAAAAATTTGCCCTTTGGGATTTAAAAAATAACATAAACAATGGAGGGGGGTTTTGGCCACCTCCACAGCCAGATAGCCATTCCGTCGAGCTGCAAAAAGAATAAAAACTAAGATTTACTTAGAAAAGGGAATAAAAAAATTTCACTGATGGCTTTGGTACGTCCAAAAAATTTAATACACATCTTAAAGGAGAACAT
Organism: Sweltsa coloradensis; assembly: GCA_024449915.1. NCBI lineage: Eukaryota > Metazoa > Arthropoda > Insecta > Plecoptera > Chloroperlidae > Sweltsa > Sweltsa coloradensis. The sequence goes on along the minus strand of JAMZAV010014845.1, from coordinate 7,145 downwards.
TTATTTTCACCCAAATTAGGTTTTTCACACTAAAATTGTGCATTGTCACACACAACTTGTTTTTTCACCACATACTATGTTTTTTCAAACCCAAAAAAAATTAACCTCCCTTTTTTAACATTAAAGGTTTAAAATTAAACAAAATTGGAAATTTTTTTTTTAAAAAATTTAAAAATTAAAATTACTTTTTACATTAAAATAATTTTAAAAACCCAGTTTGGGCTTGTATAAAAGTAGATTTTTAAATTTAGTTGAAAAAGTTGAAACTTGAAAAATGAAAATTGGAACTCAAGTTGAATTTAAATTTTAAAATTGAAACAACTTTTTTTATAAAAAATAAAAAAACATGTAAAAATTTTTAAAAAAAGAAACTAGAAATAAAAAGTAAATTTTGGGGGCTTTCAAATGAAAATTTAAAATAAGGCTATAGAGAAGTGAAACAAAACAGATATTTGGGGTGTTAGATGATGATAAAAGGGTGAAGGGTTTAAAACTAGATTGAAAGGTGGTCTCCCAGTAAAGTTTAATAATAAAAATATAATAAAATTTGGGAGTTAATGTGAAAGTAAGGGGAAAGAAGTTGATGAAGTTGAAATTGATAACGTAAGGACGGGTTGGTAAAGTTTAATTTTTTATGGACGTAAGTGACGATGTTGGGTTAAGTTAATTTTATGTGGGGGTTTTTTAAATGGGCGGTTTGGAACGATGGGCGGTAAAATTGAATTTTATATGGGGCGTAAGTTTACGATGTTTTGGTTTTTAAATTTAATTTTTTGTTTTTGGATGTTTTATGTGGTCGTTAGGGAAAGAGTTTGGTTTAAATTGAATTTTTTTGGGTGTTTTTATGGGGGTCGTTTGGGAAAGATGGGGTTTTGGGTTTAAATTGAAAATTTTTTTGGGGTTTTTTAAGTGGTCGTTAGGGAAAATGGGTTGGGTTTAAATTGAATTTTTGTGGGTGTTTTTTGTGGTCCCTTTGGAAAAGATGTTGGTGAAGTTGAATTTTAGTGGTCGTTAGGAAAAAGAGTTGGTTAAGTTGAATTTTTTGTGGGGGTTTTATGTGGTCGTTTGGAAAAGAGTTTGGGTTAATTTTAAGGGTTTTTTGGGGGGTCTAGGTGATGCCCAACTTTAGAATTTTAATTTTAAAGTTTAAGGGGAAAAAAATAGAATTTTTTAAAAATGGGATGCCCAAAATCTAGGGGATTTTTAAAGTTGGGAATTTTGAAAGGGGTAAGGGGAAATGAGAGATTTATAGCGGGGAATGAGATAATGAACTGAGAGGTAGTGAAAATTTTTAAATTGAAGTTTAATTTTTTTTTAATTGAATAAAAAATAACTTGGGCAACGTGGGACATTGAAATATTTTTTGAATAAACTTCTTGAACTTTGGGGTTGGGAAATTTTTCCCCAAATTTTTTTTTTTGGGAAAATAAAACCCCACTTTTAAAAATTTTAAAAATTTAAAAAAATTAACGTGAATTTATAAGTTGGAAAATGTAAAAAGGAAGTGACCTTTTAACTTTAAATGGGGTGTGAAACCCATTTGTTTTTTGAAAAAAAAATTTTGGGGAAATTTAAAATAAAATCCCCGAAGGGGAAACCCACTACTACGGGATTGAATTTGAAAATTTTAATTTTTTAAAATGAAAGTTGTTTTAACTTAAAAAACTATTTTTTAAAAAAATCCAAAACTTGGATTTTACATAGGATTTTAAAAAAAAATAAAAAACAAAATTTTTTCGAGTAAGCCGATAATAAAAAATACTTGACGTTTTTTCTTTGGGTTTTGAACCCAAAAATTCGTGGGAAATTTTTCCTGAAAACAATTTTTTTTAAATTTTTTTGAGATATTTGAACAGTGAACTAAAACTTGAAATTGAAAGTTACCTTGTTTTTGCAACCTTTTGTATTTCCCTATTTTGTTTTTGACACATTTTTGGGTTAGTAAAATTTTAAAAAAAATTTTTTTTTAAAAAAAAATCATTTGACTTTTTGGGAAATTGGGTAGAGCCTAACAATAAAATTTTTAAAAATTTTAAAAACATTTCGAACAAGACTAGAAAGGGGGATGGGGGGATTTTAACCCTGGATAAATTCCAAAAGTTTTTCAATTTTAATTTTTTTGGGGGACTTATTTGTTACCACAATAAAAAACTTTTCACATTTAAATACAAACACCTTTTCCCTGGGCATGGATTAATGGGACAAAATTTTTAAAGATGTTTTCTTATCAAAAAAAGAAGGGGGACCGTTTGGCTGAACCAAAATTTAAACAAACCCTTTTAAAAAAATTAAACAAAACCCTTTTTAATCTTTCATAATTAACTTGTTTTTTTGTTCGTGTAATTTTTTAGTGGTGGGGAGAAAAGTCCCTTGGGTTGGCTGCAGGGCCTTGGGATTAGGTATGCAGCGTAAATAATTTTTTTTTTAACCTTTTTTTTATTAGGTTTTTTTACGTTATGTTTTAAAAATAATCGATGTAATTTTTTTGATCGTATTTGTTTTTTAAAAAAAGTAGTATTCACTAGTGCAGTTTGGGGGGGTTTAGCATTTGATTTTAGAAGTGAGAGGCTGTGATACACAGCAAGGGGAGAAGCTGATTTTTGGGAAAACTTTGGTTTTTTTTAGTAAACCGGGAAAATTTGGGCATGTTCAAAATTTGATAAAAAAGTTGAAACCGCCCAACTGGGGTTTAGGAGTCAATAACCCTTTTTACCCAGGTATTTTATGGTTTTTGGAAAACTTTTTACATGAAAAATTGTACAGCGAGTAGTGGACATACTTTAAAATTGGTTGAACAAAAATTTAAATTTTAGTCTACGGAATACTACACCTAATTGGGAAATTTTACTTAGTTTTAAGGCCGGGGAGAGGGCGGTTTTTCCCTTTTAAGACCGGGGCAGTAAAATATATTTTCTCCCTATTTAATTTTGTATCATACCCAAAAACCCTTTTTTTCCATTAGTGATTTTTGTTTTTGTTTTTTTTACCTATGTTTAAAAAACAGCAATGCTGAAAATTTTGTCGCAATCATAACTTGTGACACTTAATTTTCTGTTTTATTTTTGGAAAAATTTTCCATTGTGAAATTTAAAAAAAAAATTTTAAAACTTGAATTTAAAAATTTTGACTTGACCCTTTTTCTCAATGGAAGGGAATTTAAATTTTTTGGGCAGATACAAAGTTTTAACCCCGCCCGGGTTTGGGTGGAAGGCATCTGGTTTTGACGAAAGCTTCGGGTATTTGAATTTTTAAATAACTTGATCGATAAATTTTAATTTTTTTTCGACAACACGTAGGGTGATTTTATTACGTTATTCAATTGTTTTTAAATTTTTTTTCGAGGGGGTGGGGGGAAAATAGCAGAAAAAAAATTTGTTTTAGTTAAAAGACTGTGTTTTTTTTTTGAAAGATGCCCGTAATACATGTATTCCTCAACCTCCTTTCTCTTTTTCATGTTCCCTATTCCTGTATCTTTTTGGTGTCATGTACCAAATAACAATTGTTTCCCCAATTAAATTTATTGCAATGTTGCAACCCTGGGTTTAAAAAACCACACTTCATTTCATTCAAAACATAACCATGCTTTTTGAATAAAATAATACTTATTAAAATTTGTTTAAAATGAATGTAAATTTAAGAACTTTGTGGGAAACACATTCAAAAATTTTTACTTTCATTCAATTTTTCTGCCCCCAGAAAGGGGGTATTGTAACCTTTTTTTTTGATATAAGACAATTTTAAAGAAAAAATTTTAAAAATTAATTTGTTCCCGCCTTTTTAAAATTTTATAATTTTTTGTGAATAAATTTTTGCCTTTAAATAAAAACATTAAAAAGATTTTTTTTTAAAAAAGTTTTAATTAATTTTCAAAATTCTACCCCTGAATTTTGGTATTTTTAAACTACGGCCAATGCCCGCCCCTGCGGATGATTTTTGAACCCCACCGCCAAAACCAAAAAATTTTAAAGGGCAACAGTTGGTTTTTGCTTGGTGCGGGAAATTTCCCAAATCTGTGGACAAAAAAACATTATTTTCTGATTTTGCAGAATATTAATTTTTCTGGAATTTTCCCTAAGCTGCCACGCGCCGCGGGTGCAAATGCCCCTCAACAACATACGTCAAACACATACGCCCGGTTTTAAAATTTTGACTTTTCAAAAATTTTTTAAAAAAAAAGGAGATCAGGAAAGGGTATTTTTAGAACAGAGACGCAAGCTTTGGAAAAAATTGACTTCCCTTTGATCTTTGGGACAGCTGGCGCCCCGTTGTGTGAGGGAAGGGGCTGGAATTTTCCTTTTTCTTTGGGAAGGAAAAGCACCACCTGGGTGTTTGGTCTACTCGCAGCCTACTTTTTTGGGTTTGGAATTGGGGTTTTTCCGACTACGAAGGCCTCCCCAGGCCAACAATCTACTGGTTTTCATCTGATTTCCACTAGGCCCACCCAGGGCCCTTTCTTTGCCCCCGAACGTCGGGCAGCCGTTGGCACCTGAATAATACCCACCCCAGAGCCTACCTTTAGGCCTACCCAGGGGTAAGTGTGGGCTACAGACGAGTCCCACTTCTTGGCCTAACTAAAGGGGGAACTACCCTTGGGAAAACGTATCACGTAAAAGTAACAGTGCACTTTTATTATTTTCACGAAAAAATTTTCATAAGAAAAGAAAATCCAAACCCTAGGGGTATCATTGGTCCAAAAACATTTACTTTTAAAAAGACTAGGGAAATTTCTGAAAAATTTTTCAGAAAACGTGTTGAGGAAATAGTAAACCCTAAAACCCAAAATCTTATTATAAAAGGTTTTGGACATTTTTTGTAAATTTTTTGTAAATTTTTTGGGAATTTGTGTAATTTTTCTTGGGTTTTTTTGTTTGAAAAACGGGGAAAAATAATAATTGCCATAATGTTCTGAAATTTCATCGGGGGGCAAACACTGTCCTCATTAAAGTCACTCAGAACTTTCGATTTATTAAAAAAAGTAGGTTTTAAATTTTAGAACCCTTTTTTCTGTTGGGACATCCATTTTAAAAATTTTCCTTGTTTTAAACTTCAAATTTTAAATTTAAAAAATCAAAAAATAAGAAATTCTCGTGTCTTTTATAACCGGGAGTGGCGCCCCGCATAAAACCCCGCCGACTTAAGGAAGACAGGTAAATGTGTTAAAATTTAAATTTTAAAAATTTTGTAAAATTTTCATTGTTTGTTTTTATTTTTTTGTGGGGAGGGTGATTTTAGTTTTCAAAAGAAATAAATACTTTTTAGGTTTGGATACATGTTTTGTATTTTTCATATGAGAAAAATTTTGCCCTTTAAACCGAGAAAACAGCCTAATCTATGAAGACGAGTCTAACATCATTATTTTATAAAGACTGTTTTTTTTTTAAATGGTGGTATTTTTTTTAAATTCCTTTCAGTGGGATTTGGTCCGGATAGCAGGGGGTTCTCAATTTTTTGGGGGGGTTTTTTGAGTCTATGTTTTTGGGTATGATTGATAAAAAATTCCCTTGGGGTTAGTAGAACCAAACTCAGCATAAACATTAGGTAGAAGATATTTTCTAATTCCATTTCATTTAGATCAGGGGTGTTTCGTTTTCATTGGGACACCTGGGGGCTTTTTAAAATTATTTCCCCAAAGGGGGTTTTGTCACAATCCCCCCGAGATCTTTAAAAAAAGCCCCCCCCGGGGTGAAAAAACTGAAAAATTTAACCTTTTTGACCAAAAAGGGTGGGCTACAACGTTCATTTTTTACAGGACTTTAAAAGGTAAGGGTGTGTTTTGCTTTTTAAATGAAAAATTTTGAAAAAGTTAACCAAATTTTCCCTAAATAAAGGTTTTAATATGATTTTTTTTAGGTTATGGATGAGCGTAGCGAGCGTAAAAAGCGAAGGAAATTCCTTTTACTACATGGAAAAAAAAACCCCGGAAGTTTTTTTTTCTTACTTTTTGTTTTTTGTATGTCTGTGAACACGATTCCCGGCAAAACCAATACTCTAATTGCAAGGGAAATTTTTATGGGTTTATGAAATCTCAAACGAAAAAAAACTTGCACGGGGGGGGAAAAAAATCGATCGAAAAATTATTTCTCATGAAATCGAAATTTTACTTTTTTTTTCGATTTAAAAAAAAAAACTCTTCGACTTATAAATCTACATGCTTTACCCGTTTGTAATGATTTTTTACAAAAACCTTAATTTATTAAAATTAATATTTTGTGTGAAATTTGAGCGCATCGAAAAATTTTTTCTCATGAAATCGAATTTTTACGTTTTTTTTCAATTTTTAACTTTTCTTCGACGAAAAAAAACCCTACAGTTTTACCCGATTGTAATGTTTTTTTTTGACAGAACTTTGATTTTATGAATAAATATATTCGTGTGAATTTGAGCTAAAAAAAAAATATCTAAAAAAAAATCGCAATTTACGCTTTTTTCTTTTAAAAAATTCCCACCCATCAAGCGCGGGACTTAAGCGTTTTTCCTAGAAAAAACAACTAACAAGTAAGAATAAAACCTTGACAAAAAATTATACAATGCATTCACAAAGCACTTGCTAAGGTAAAGTGATCCCAGCAAAATAAAAACTTACAAAAAAAACTCACCATCAACGCGACTAAAAAAAGTTTTTTCGAAGCGGCTTAGTTCTAATAGTTTAACCCGGGGTTTTGCACCCCGTGATTCTGTGTTAGTTCGACGCATTCTGCACTAGACACAGCTAAACTAGTTTGCGCTGCCATCTTGAGCGATGCACGCATGAAAAGGGTTTTTCGATGGACTCAACGTCCGATAATAGTTTAACCGGGTTTCGCCCCCGTGATTCTTGTTAGTTCGACGCGTTTTTGCACTAGACACGCTAAAAAAGCTTCGCTGCCATTCTGGAGCGATGCACGCACGAAGGGTTTTCGATGGACTCAACGTCCCGTACTTATTGTTTAACCGTTTTTCGCACCACGTGATTTTGTGTTAGTTCGACGCGTTCTTTACTAACACAGTAAAAATAGCTTAGCGCTGCCATCTCTGGAGCAATGCACGCACTGTAAGGCTTTTCGATGGACTCAAGCCCGTACTAATAGTTTAACCGGGGTTTTGCACCACGGGGGGATTCCCCCCGGTTTTTTAGGGTTTTTCGGACGCCCCCCGGGGTTTTTTTC
>JAMZAV010014844.1:0-14591 GCA_024449915.1 Sweltsa coloradensis | reverse complement strand
TTTTTAGGCCTTGCAACAATGTTCATCGAACTCTTGGTCAGTAACGGACAATTACTGGAGTCGTCCTGTTCACCCTGCCAGAATGATAATAATAAATAACTAATCCCAATAAAAAAGGGTGGTAATTTAAAAGTCATTTTTCATATTTTGTTTTATTTTGTATTTTACTATAATAGTTGTAGTCTTTAATCAGTGAAAATATAATGCGTTTTAATGTGATTTACTATTACTGGGAAAAAACACAAAAGTCCCGTCGCGTTGTTGAGCGAGCACCGGTACGTGCAACAACGTCCCAAGTACGACATTCCCATAATGTACATACCAATAAGTTTTTTAAGGTCTTGTCCGATTAGCTGAAAAATTTGTAAAATAGGAGAGAATGTTGTACTTATTGCCCCTGCAAAATTTCATAACGATCGGAACATTTTTATATTTTATTTTATTTTTTTTTTTTTTTAAAAAACTAACGATCATATTTTGTTCAAAAAACTATACAAGCAACCCGCCTAGGTGGTATGTACATGTGTGAAAAATTTCAGGTCGATCAGAGAAACGGTGCGACCTGTATCGAAGCAGTAACAGAAAAAAAAAAAACAAAACAAAACAAACAAACAAAAAAAAACAGACATTCGAGCCATAGGAGTCAAGTGGAGACGCTCGCTACGCTCGCTCAATTAATAATGACGTGTTTAATTAATTTTACTCCCAGCAGTGTGTGATCAAAATGATACAATGTATAATTGAATTAAAATTGAATTGAATTGATCAAAATGATACAATGTAATATGATCAATTTGTCAAAATTGTATTATACGTAAATTGAAAATAAATAATCATCATAATTCGCATTTTAAATCTTTTCCGGCCCATTATTGGATGAGCGTAGCGAGCGTAGCGAGCGAAGCGAAGTTTCCCCATTTCACTACACTGGAGAAAAAAATCCGGAATGTTTTTTTTTTTTTCTTTCTTTCTGTATTTTGTGTGTCTGTTAAACACGATTCCGGGCCCTAAACCGATACTCCGATTGCGATGAAATTTCATGGAGGCCTTCGAAAACTCTAAAATTAGAACTACAAAGTTTTTTTAGCGCAATCGGGAAATTTTTTCTCATAAAAAAAAGCAATTTTACGATTTTTTTCGATTTTTAAAAAAATTTCTTCGACTCATAACCCCCTACATGCTTATTCGATTGTAATGATTTTTTCACAGACCTTAATTTCATGGAATTAAGATATTCGTGCGAAATTTGAGCGTAATCGAAAAATTATTTCTCATGAAAATCGAAAAATTTTACGTTTTTTTTTTTTTTTTTAACAATTCTTTGACTTATTTCACCTACATGCTTTATCCTATTGTAAATTATTTTTTCACAGAACCTTAATTTCATGAATTCATATATTCGTGTTAAATTTGAGCGCAATCTAATATTTATTTCTTATGAAAATTGCAATTTTAGATTTTTTTTCTTTGTTAAAAATTACGAATAATTAAAAAAATTAAGTTATTTTTTTATTTAATTTAATTGGATGAGCGTAGCGAGCGTAGCGAGCGAAGCGAAGATTCCATTTCCCCTACACTGGAGAAAAAAAATCCGGAATTTTTTTTTTTTTTTTCCTTTTTTTTTTTTATTTTTGTGTGTTGTTAACACGTTTCCCGGCTAAACCGATACTCCGATTGTAATGAAATTTATGGAGGCCTTCGAAATTCTGAACTTAGAACTGCCACGTTTTTGAGCGCAATCGGAAATTTTTTCTCATAAAAGACGCAATTTTACGATTTTTTTCGAATTTTAAAAACATTTCTTCGACTTATAACTCCTGCATGCTTTATCCGATTGTGCTTATTTTTTCGCAGATACCTTTATTTTATGAATTAAGATATTCGTGTGAAATTTGAGCGTAATCGAAAAATTATTTTTCCTGAAAATCAAAATTTTATGGTTTTTTCATTTTTAAAACAATTCTTGACTTATAACACCCTACTTTGCTTTATCCTATTGTAATGATTATTTCACAGAACCTTAATTTTATGAATTGATATATTTGTGTAAAATTTGAGCGCAATCGAATAACTATTTCTTATGAAAATTTCATTTTTACGATTTTTTTCTTTTTTAAAAATTACGATTAATTAAAAAAATAAAGTTAATTTTTTATTTTATTTCGTTTATTTAAAAAAAAATCTTCGACTTATTAATGATTTTTCACAGAACAACAGTAAAAATCCGCGTAACACATGGCAACTTAGTGCACCAATTACGCTACAACAACGGGCGGGACTTAAGCGTTTTCCTATTTTTAATTTAATTTAAAAAAAATCTTCGACTAAGTTATGATTTTTCACAGAACAGAAAATCCGCGAAAACACATGGCAGCTCAATGCACCAATTACGCCTCATCCAACAACGCGGCGGGACTTAAGCGTTTTCCTAGTTATTAATATTATTATTATTGTATTGGATGTATTTCATACAAACTCGGTCAAAACCGGAGCTAACATGTTGTACGGACTTACGTCAAGTACTTCCATGTACACCTATATAACATACATTATTACTTTGTCTTAACTCTAACTAAAATGAGTCATTTATAATATTGTTTGTAGATGATGTTTCCTTTCTGCTGTGTACGGTCGTGGCCGATTTCTCGTCGCCATCCTAGCATTTGCTCTTCGGACTATGGGAAACCACGAAAAGCATGTCAGGATGGAAAGCTGTCTCGGAATCTTGAAGTATCATTCTTAGTTTAGAAATTTACGAACTATTCTACATTGTGTTGAGTATTACTGCCTTTTGGTCTCGATGTAAACATTGGGTGGAAGATCTAGTTGTTTAATGCTTTCATGTATAGTTTCTTCGGTATGATGGCCGTTGGCCGATATAACGACCTAGCACAGCCCCAATTGCCACCTTTCACTAACTAAACTACTATTGATAACAAACATATTATTTAAATTATCATGATTAATTAACTGTCAAAACATGCAATAGAAATTAAATTTACTAGTATAAGCAAAATTATCACTTTCCAATTAACATCACAGTCATTGTTAAAACATGCTAACTAAACTTCCTGGCTGTCTCTTTTGTACGTTCTTAACTCGGCTATTTTAGCTCGCCTACGCCCAATTAGTAGTGATATTTCAGGTGTAATTGCCCGCTTCCAAAGGGAATAACTTAGCTACTATAATTGGTAGTAGGGGGGGCTTTCTTGACTCGCCTATACGCCAATGGCAGCGAGCCTTTCAAATGGTTATGCGAGACTTGCAAGTTTGAATTATTCCAAAAATTTAACGTTGACAGGGCACTTCCCAGACAAAATTTTTGCTCGAAACGTTACTCACTTTGTGCCTTTTAATATATTTTTTTATTTAATACAAGGTTGTCTTAAAGTGCAATGGTATATCCATACAAGAAAATATTATCTTAAATGTTGTGAAATAATAAGAATATTAGGCTTTGTAATCCATTTTCTTACTGTGACTTACGCCTGACTTGAAGTAAACTAGATGTAGCCCCACGTCAAGATTGTAATAAGTAAATTTTAAATAAAAAAATTTATTGGTATAGCAAGCATAGACGATGGAAACACTGGTGAGATATTTGTAAAGGGATATAATTTTTTTATACTCTTGATTATTCAAATAACAATTGGGGTTTATGTTTAGTTTAAATATACATATATACCCCACATATTTACATTTTTATTTTTAACATATCAAGCTTAAACGTTTTTGTAAATAATCGCTTGTCGGAAAGACAGGGCAACAAAAAAACATATCAAAGTAATCACATTAAATAACTTTAAAATAGTCTATTGTTAATATTGGGTACTTGATACTGGGCGCGTTGGGCAGTTCCCTTTGACGGTGATGATTCCCTGGCGCATCGAAGAGAGATGTGTCATATTGGAGGCCGAAATTCTGTCCGGGAAGTGCCATGTCAACGTTAAATTTCGGAACAATTCAAACTTGCCGGTCAGGTCGCATAACCCTTTGAAAGGCTCGCTGCCATTGGCGTAGGTGAGTCAAGAAAAAACCCTTCCTACGGGCCCAATTAAAGTAGATACGTAGTTCTTGGAAGAGGGGAATTACACCTGAAATACCACAACTAATTGATGTAGGCGAGCTAAGAATAGGGCCCAAATTAGGGCTGAGCCGTCTCCTTCAATTCATTTTTTTCTTAATTGTATCTAAGTTGAATGAGAAACACGAAACTTTCAACTTTGATTTTTTAATAATTTAAAAAATTAATAAAAAATTTAAAATTAGGTCTTCAGTCAGCCTCTGGGTGATGATTTCTCACAGTCGTATTTATACGAACACAGAAAAAAAAGACCCGCAACATGTGTTTCTAAAAATTTCGGGCTTTTGAAAGTAAAAAGGAAAAAGACCCAAAATCGTTATTAGACGAGTGACTCAGCCTTGTGTTGAGTTGAGTAAGTTAAGTACCCGGTAGCATTCCCTTTCTTCCCCCTACCTAAGGCTGGATCTAGCCACATATAGGCTAGTTGCGTATTATGTTCTAACAGTTGACGCGCCTTATACCAACTTTACTCAAAACTCTTATCAACTTAAAACGCAAAAAGTTCCCGGGTACTCAACACACAAAAAAGTTGTCTCGTTCACTCGTCTGACAACGACTTTGGCGTTTTCCTAGTCTAGTTAGCTTTAAGGTGCCCTTATATCCGGAATGTGGTAGACCTGGGTTCAAACAACGGTCGGGGAAAAATTTTTTTAATTTCTGGATTTATTTAAAAAATTATAGAACATGTTTTGAAATGTATGCAATCCTATGGAAAACATAGCCAGTACGAAATACGAGTAATAATTGCAAGGCGTTCTCAATCTTCCAGCGGAATTTTGGGTTATCTTGAGCGTGCAAGATTCGTTACACCTTTTTTAACTCCTGCATTCACCCCCCGACATTCAAAACGTGACTCGATAAAAATTATTACTTCAAGAACAAAAACCATTGTCGTTAAAAAAATGTTACACATTTTCAGCCCCTTTTTTAATTAATCATTTTATAGGTTTAAATTTCAACGAATGTTGCTGATTTTGTAAGAAGTTGTCAGTAAATTGATTTCCGGATGTCTGTTTGAAATTGCAGAGCAATAGATTCAGTAATTTTGGCTGATTTTTTGGCGTAAAACAGTCAGTCACACCCCTCACTCATTCACTCTCACACTCACTCCCTCACTCACTCACTTTACTCACTTTACTCACTCCTCACTCACTCACTCACTCACTCACTCACTCACTTACTCGCACACACAGGAACGGAATGAAGTTTCGTTCACTGAATTGTAAGACTCTGTCGCTTCGCTCTCTCGTCTAATAAAAAGTGAAAATAATGTAATTTTATTTGCAGCCTTAGATTAAATTAAGCATTGACTGATAAATCTACAATATCTACATTGTGTGCGTATAATATTTATTTTGGGAAGGTTTGCTTAAACGAAGCATATATGAGAGATACGTAGTTGGGTGTAGGTAGAATTGGGTAGAAGAGTTTTCACAAATCATAGGTGCTTTGTCGCAAGTCCTTCTATAAAAATCAGATTCCCTATAAAGAGCTCATTGTAGGAAAAACGACAATTGTACCCATGAGGTAGCATGGCTAAAAGAAGTCGACGTACGTAACAACATATATTCCAATGCTAAAAAGTCGGCGTAATGCAACCGACCATAGCTTCATCGACTCGAAGCTAAATTCAAAAAATAAACTTTCAAATTCCTTCTTAGGTTTACAAGAAATACATTCTATTCAAACATGTGCTCATATTGATGTTTCGAGATTTCATTTATTAGAATTCAAAACACTACAATAATTATTAAACCAACCCATCATTCACATAAAACAGGCTGTTTTTGCCAGTTTACTCTGACTCTAAAAACTAATCACTATTTTATCACAATTTCACTACGAGTTACCTGAGCGAATGCGATCAGAAGACAGCTCACTGCTGACAAAATATAATATGCTGACATTCATGATGATTTTTTGTCAGCTTAGCTTTCCCGGGCAGAAGTTACTTCACGTCCACCGTATAGAACGAGAAGGCTGAAGTAATTCATATAATAATATTTAACCAATGGCTTATAGAGTCAATTAAAAGTCATGAACAAAAAATTTCAACATTATACTTGTTTTTATTTTGGGCTAGTCTATCAGTTATAAAAACTTAATCATGAGTATGTAAATTTTATATTTCCTGCTTTTTAACACGATTTCAAACGTTGTGTAATAGGTTTGTGCCATGCAATCTTTTTGCTTTAGATTACAATTATTTTAATACTGCAGTATTTTTTAATAACCGGTAAAATATTTCCTAGTATATTTTAAAAGGTAATTAAAAGCAATTTACGATCGAAAGAAATTACTAGGTTCATTAAATTACGCAAAACACTGGTATTGAGAAGAAATTCCCTTTTATGTGTATCCGGTTCATTTTTGTTAATGCTTATTCCGAAATGCACAACGACATGTTTGTGCACCTGACTGATCCCTCATTGGAAGTTATTATTTTATTTTTTAATATTTTGTGGTTGTCTGACATATTTCCGAAGTTGGCGTAGTGCCATCTTAATTCCTCTTCTCAAACCCACAAAAGATAAGTCGATCCCGACTTCATATCCCCCTATTTCTCTGACAAGTGCTTTTTGCAAATTGTTCAAAAAAAGATGATCAACAAACGGACTAATGTGGATGCTGGAGACACGCGGTTTATTGGCGAACGTCCAATGTGGATTTCGTCAACGTCGTTGCACCATCGACCACTTGGTTCGATTAGGACGTTTATTCAAAAAGGGGTTTTTGTTGCAAAACAACATGTTGTTGGTGTGCTTTTTGACATTGAAAAAAGCATACGATACAACAGGGAGATATAATATTCTTCAACAGATTCACGAGTGGGGTTTCGAGGGCACATGCCAAAATTTTTAGAAAACTTTTTAAAAGATAGAACTTTCAAAGTGCGTTTTAACAATGTTTTGTCAGACTCGTTCTCACTGGAAAAAAAGGTGTACCACAAGGCTCGGTCTTGTCGGTATCACTGTTTGCTATTGGAATAAACAGGTGGTGGATTGTATCCCAAAGACCTAATGTCGTGCCTATTTGTAGATGACCTGGGAATCTTCTACAGATCGGTAAATTTATCAACAGCTCAAAGACACGTGCAAATTGGATTGAACAATATAAGTGAATGAGCTGGGAAAGCAGGGGACACGATTCTCTCCGAAAAAACTCAGTGCATTCACTTTTGCCGTCTTCAAGGAACCCAAAAATGACCCACAACTATCGTTTAAACAATGTAGAACTTCTATTCAAAACAAATGTCCGTCTTCTCGGCATGGTGTTTGACAAAAAGCCTAAATTGGAAAGACCACGTTGTTGAGTTACGCAAAAAATGCATGTTGAAAATCAACCTATTGAAAGTTCTCAGTAATACATCGTGGGGTGCAGATAGGACCTTGCATGTTGAGAATTACGGATCTCTAGTTTGCTCCAAGATGGACTAGGTGTTTCGTATACTCTTCAGCAAGTAACACAAACCCTTAAACTCTAGACACTGTCACCATTGTGGTCTTCGTATTGCTCTTGGTGCATTTCGAACAAGCCCGGTAGTCAGCTTGTATCCCGAGTCAGGTGTGTCCCCCTTTAAAGCAGAACGGAGAAACCTCTTGATGGGTACGTATGTAAGGAAAATTAAAGCTATGCCTAACTATCCAGCAAATCGGAATGTTTAACACGACATATGTCAGACACTTTGATAACAAACCCAAGGCATCTCTTCCAACGGGATTAAGATGTAAACTTTTGTTTAATCTTATAGAATTTCATCTGCCAAAAGTTTTTAATTTTGTATTTAGCAATAACCGCCTGGTACACCAGAGCCGATTATTATATTTGACCTTTGTCGTTTTGATAAAAACTCTACTTGCGATATTGTATTCAAAATTAACTTTAGAAAGATTTGCCATGAACACAAAGGTTTACTTTGGTATTCACAGATGGCCCCAAAAATTTGACAACAAGGTTGGAAGTGCCTTTTATTGCTCCACCTTAACTAAAACGTTCAGGCTAAGCGACGTGTGTTCAGTTTTCACTGCAGAGTTATTCGCCATCCGTGAAGCTCTTAAATACATTCTACGCTGTCGTTGTGGAGAATACCTTTTGTGTTCAGATAGCTTAAGTTCACTTCAAGCTATAAAACTCATGTATTCTAGTCATCATTTGGTACAAGACATCCAATTCTATTTAGAAAAACTAACCTCTAAGGGATATATAATAGAGTTTTGCTGGATACCTGGACACGTGGGCATGAGGGAAATGAACACGCTGATCGGGTGCTAAGGAAGCTTCCCAGCGTCGCGACGTTGATTTCAATCTAGTTCCCGTTCCAGATGTCAAGAGTGGATACAAGCAAAGATTGTTGGATTTGCGACAAGCATCGTGGGGTGTGTTGCAAAATAACAAATTGCATAGTGTGATGCCCACATTGACTAATAAAATTCGTCCACCTACGTCTCGACTTTTCACGTAGAGAAAAGGGGTATTGTCTAGAATTCGTATAGGCCATACACGCCTAACAACACGGATATCTCTTAACCAGAGGGGAAAAGGTTATTCCCATATGTGGGCACATGTGATGTACCTTTAACCGTGCATATATGCTAGCAGAATGTTTCAAATATGATGCATTTCGCACGCAATTTGATCTCTCCCAATCATATGAAGAACTTCTATCATATGATAACGGCGAAAACTTTCTAAATTTCTCATCCATTGTAATCTATTAACAAAATTTAATTCACATCTTACACATTTGTTTCTTTTCTTTTTTTTCATTACATACATTACCTTTATTTTGCTATTACTTCTTCATCATCAAAATTTTTTTTGTTATTTATACACTTAGAAAACAATCTTTAAACATCAAACATACCTGCATTCCCCTCTTCTCATTTCCTTTCATTCAAAAGGCGGCGCAATATGACCTACCGGTTGAAGCGCCCTAGTTTCTCACGTCGTCGTCGTCGTTTATACTGCCTACAAACTCGTTTTCTTTGTCACTTCCCCTAGTCTCCACTCTTGGCCCAACGACGAGGGAGGACATTCTTACACTGCCTACAACTTAATAATATGTTCGTTTTTTTAGTCCTGCACTTTTCTGCGGTGCGTGTGTAAGGTGTAGACCGGAAACTGATCCCTAGTGTAGAGAATGGTTACACTAGGAAAACGCTTAAGTCCCCGCCCGCGTTGTTGGATGAGCGTAATTGGTGCATTGAGCTGCCATGTGTTATGCGAATTTTCTGTTTTTTTCTGTGGAAAAAAACATTATTAAGTTGAAAGTTTTTAAAATTAAATTAAATTAAATTAAAAATTTAAATTAATTTTTTAAATTTGTTTTAATTATCGTAATTGTTAAAAAAAATCGTAAAATTGCGATTTTATAAGAAATAATTTCTCGATTGCGCTCAAAAATTTAAAAACGAATATATTTATTCATAAAATTAAGGTTCTACGAAAAATCATTACAATCGGATAAAGCATGTAGGTGTTATAAGTCAAAAAATTGTTTAAAAAAAGAAAAAACCCGTAAAATATCGATTTTTTATAAATATATTTTCAATTGCGCTCAAATTTCACAAGAATATCTTAATTCATAAAATAAAGGTTCTGTGCAAAAATCATTAACATCGGATAAAGCATGTAGGTGTTATAAGTCGAAGAATTTTTTTAAAAATCGAAAAAAAAAAACGTAAAATTTCGATTTTCATAATAAATAATTTTCCGATTGCGCTCAAAAAAAGTGGCAGTTCTAAGTTCAGAGATTTCGAAGGTCTTCATAAAATTTCATCGCAATCGGAGTATCGGTTTAGCCCGGGAAACGTGTGGACAAACAAACCAAAAATACGGAAAAAAAAGAAAAAAAAGAAAAAAAAAAACATTTCCCGGGAATTTTTTTTCTCCAGTGTAGGGTAGTAGAATGGAATCTTCGCTTCGCTCGCTTCGCTCGCTACGCTCATCCAACTACACATTGATATTTAACATCTATAGTAGGCTAGATCCCCAGTCATTGGTCCACTGGCATGACAATTAGAAGCCATCTTGATTAGGTCAATTTGTATGTTAAATAAGGCTGTAATGATTTGAAGCCCAAATATTTTTCAAGATTGCTGTCAGGTTGACAGGATAGCATATTTGCCATTAACACCAAATGATTAAAAATTCCCTTGTGCAATTACTTATAATTATTTCTGTTTGTGCATTACCATGCTGCACAAGCTAAAACCATATCAAACAATCCAGAAAAATACTTAATCGCATTTAAAACATAATGTCAAGCATAAATTTAAACGCCAAATCGCCATCTCGAATCTGTCATATTGACGCTTCAATTAGCTACGCTCGCGCCTGTGCGGACGTATTGGAGACTGGGGATCTAGCCCCGTAAATATCATTGACTAAAACAGAAAGAAGAAGACATAAAACGCTCTGGTGTAGCATCGTTTGATCAGTTAAATAATTATGTACAACTTTTAATTCTATTTGCGTTTGTATGAAAGAAGTAATGTCTGTAATACAAAAAATTATTATTTCTAGTTTAAAGCCTACAAGAAATATTGGCATTAAGTTAAAACACAGTTTAATTTAAGTTGCCGCCATCTTTGCATTACACTACACGCGTAAACCCACCTCTGGAGCGGGTGTTACACCGCGGTAAAGTGGAAGTTTACACTGGACAAAATAACGCCGCAGTGTAGGCTGCACGGAGACAGAATAACATGTTGGTGCTCTACACCTTGCACCAGCGATGGCAGTGCAGGACAAAAACGAACCTAATATCTGTGCGCTTAGGAGCCGGCATGTTAAATTGCACCTTTTACTTAAAAAGTTACTAGGAAAACGCTAAAGTCCCGCCGCGTTGATGGATCAGCTTTTTTTTAAGTTTTTAGTTTGCGTGGGATATCTTTACTTTTTGCATGTGTTTTGCTTTGCTGCCTATGCATTGTAGGTGATTGTTGTCAAGTTTCTATTGTTACCTGTCAAATGTTATTATTTACCGTAAAAAACTTATATTAAAAGCTTTATTTCTATGGATTCTGGCTAACTTTTTCAACTTTTTCTTTCAAAAGTTATACATCACCATAACCTCAATGTCCATGTATAATATGAACGTTGTAGCCCCACCCGTTTGGTCATAATCGGCCCAAATGGCACGAACATCGCACTAAACCGTAAAAAACTTATATTAAAAAGCTTTATTTCTATGGATTCTGGCTAATTTTTCAACTTTTTCTTTCAAAAGGTATACTCACCATAACCTTAATAATATGAACGTTGTAGCCCCACCCGTTTGGTCAGAATCGGCCCAAATGGCACGAAAATATCGCACTAAAAATCGAAAAAAAATCGAAAAAGTACGATACCGGTATTCATGAAAAATACTAGGAAAAACGCTTAAGTCCCGCCGCGTTGTTGGATGAGCGTAATTGGTGCATTGAGTAGCCAAGTGTTATGCGGATTTTCTGTTGTTCTGTGAAAAAATCATAACTAAGTTGAAGATTTTTTTTAAAATTTATTTAAATTAAATTAAAAAGAAAACTTTTATTTTTATTTTTTTTAATTAATCGTAATTTTAAAAAAGAAAAAAAATCGTAAATTTTGATTTTCATTACAAATAATTATTCGATTGTGCTCAAATTTCACACCAATATAATAATTCATAAAATTAAGGTTCTGTGAAAAAATCATTACGATCGGATAAAGCATGTAGGTGTTGCAAGCCGAAGAGATTTAAAAAATCGAAAAAGTCGTAAAATTGCCATTTTTTAAAGAAATTTATCTTTTGATAACGCTCAAATTTCACACGAATATATCAATTCATAAAATTAAGGTTCTGTGAAAAAATTATCACAATCGGAAAAAGCATGTAGGTGTTATAAATCGAAGAATTTTGTTAAAATCGAAAAAAAAAAAATCGTAAAATTGCGATTTCATGAGAAATAATTTTCCGATTGCGCTCAAAAACGTGGCAGTTCTAAGTTCAGAGATTTCAAAGGCCTCCATAAAATTTCATCGCAATCGGAGTATCGTTTTAGCCGGAAATCGTGTGGACAAACAGACAAAAATACAGAAAGAAAGAAAGAAAGAAAAAGAAAAAAAAAAAAAACATTCCGGATTTTTTTCTCCAGTGTAGTGAAATGGAATCTTCGCTTCGCTCGCTACGCTCGCTACGCTCATCCAATTACTTCGATTGTACCCAAAAACAATACACCTCTAAGTTTAGAGATTTCGAAGGTCCCCTTCAATTTTCATTAAGATCGCTTATGCCGTTTGCCCGGAATCGTGCGAACAAACAGACAGAGAGAGAAAAAAAAAAACATTGGATCTTTATTTTTTGAGGGTCAGTAAAATTGAAGTTTTCGCTACGCTCATCCAAAAAAAATTTAAACTGGGGAAAACGCTTAAGTCCCACCGCGTTGTTGGATGAGCGTAATTGGTGCATTGAGCAGCCATGTGTTATGCGAATTTTTTGTTGTTCTGTGGCAAAATCATTACATAATTGAAATTTTTTAAATTAAATTAAATTAAATTAAAAATTAACTTTAATTTTTTTAAAATTAATTGAAATTGTTAAAAAAAGAAAAAAAGCGTAAAATTGCGATTTTTATAAGAAATAACTTCTCGATTGCGCTCAAATTTAACACTTATCTATTAATTCATAAAATAAGGGTTCTGTGAAAAAATCATTACAATCGGATAAAACATGTAGGTGATATAAGTCAAAGAATTGTTTAAAAAAAGAAAAAACCTGTAAAATTTCGATTTTTATGATAAATATTTTTTCAATTGCGCTCAAATTTCACACGAGTATCTTAATTCATAAAATAAAGGTTCTGTGCAAAAAATCATTAAAATCGAATAAAGCATGTAGGTGTTATAAGTCGAAGAAATTTTTAAAAAAATCGAAAAAAATCGTAAAATTGCGATTTTCATGAGAAAAATTTTTTCCGATTGCGCTCAAAACTTGGCAGTTCTAAGTTCAGAGATTCGAAGGTCTCCATAAAATTTCATCGCAATCGGATTATCGGTTTAGCCGGAATCGTGTGGACAAACAGACAAAAATACAGAAAAAAAAAGAAAAAAAAAAAAAACATTCCGGATTTTTTTCTCCAGTGTAGTGAAATGGAATCTTCGCTTCGCTCGCTACGCTCGCTACGCTCATCCAAAAAACGTTAACAATCACTGAAATTATATATGTTATGATTTTAGAGACATTTGAAAAAATATTTCTTATAGAAATCGTTCTTTTACGATTTTTCTCGGGTTTTTAATACGATATTTTCGTGATATTTGGGCCGATTCTGACCAACCACACTACAACTTTCATATTTTACATTGGCATAACGATTATGGCGATGTAGTGCCTCTTGAAAGAAAAAGTTGAAAAAGTTGGTCAAAATTCATAGAAATAAAGGTTTTAATATAAGCCTTTTACATGTGTATAATTTACAAGTAACTATAGAAAAAGTAATGAGATTACACTTAAATACGAAAACCATTAAACAGAAATATTCCAAAAGAAGCTCATCCAACAACGCGACTGGAAAAGCGTTCGCGAAGCGACCTAGTGAAGATAATAAGGAAACTTGGTAGCAAAACAAAAGAGTATGAAATAAAATTGAATTGAATTGAAAGGAAAATAATTTTCAATTTAATAAGGCAATTTAGTAACTGTTAGACGTCCGCCCTATCTTGCTAACGTTTACGTAACAAGTTGAAAACATACTCCATAGACATCCTATATAATTGGGCTAGACCAGCAGTCGGTGGTCCACTTCCGGTACAATTGGAAGCCATCTTGAATGGGTGTGAGTTTGCATGTTAATTAGATGGGAGCGATTAATCGAAAAAATATTTTAAAGATGGCCGCCAGTTTGGCAGGTGAGCATATCAGACTTTAACACCAAATGATTACGAAATTCCCTTATGCAATAACTTTGCATTGTTTCTGTTTGTTCAATACCATGCTGCACAAGCTAAACCATATCAAAACAATCCAGTAAAGTACTTTATTGCATTAAAAAAGCATAAATTAAAACGCCAAACCGCCATCTTGAATGGGTGAGATTGACGCTTCAATTTGGTACACTCGCGCCTGTGCGGCGCGGATTGGAGACTGCGTATCTAGCCTACTATAGGTGTTAAGATATCTATGACATACTCTCAATGAATCTGTAAAGATGTCATGTTATACTTTACACAAGTATCGTCATTAGCTCAGTAGAGGTTAATTTATTCAATTTATTTGTTAAAAATAATTCAGATCATGTGTAAAACATGGTACAAACTACAATACTACATAATATTTGTAAAAATTCGTCGCGGTTATACTCATTCTAAGGTACCAACATTTAAACTCATTCTAAGGTACCAAACATTATTTTGTAAAGCGTTCCGTTTGACAATCAGTAAGTGACACTTTCGCTCCTGGTTACATACGTGTACCCTGAGCTAACTGACAATCCTTCATAATAGAATTATAGTAGGTATGGTCGGGTAATATATATACCACAAGCCT
>JAMZAV010014843.1:0-13163 GCA_024449915.1 Sweltsa coloradensis | reverse complement strand
CCCAATTTTTTTTTTAAATTTCACGAGGGCAACCCCCGGGGAAAAAAAAGTTTAATAAAAAAAAAAAAAAATTTTCCCCAAAAAAACGGGGAAATTAAAAAAATAAACCAAAAATAGTAGGGGGAGGGCAACAATTAAGAAGTAGGTTAGTTGAAAATCTGCATATTAATTTGCAACATAAAAACCGTCACATAGGCTACCTATTATGGAACAAACATTCAAGTGTCCCATTGGGTATAAAACATGAATAACACACATGGAAGACCAATGCTAATACATGGACAAACCTAAAACATTAAATTACCTTGTGAGGTGGCTGAAAGAAAAAGAGAGAGAAAAAGATATTGTACTATAACGTTTTGAAAGAACTTTGGTGCATCTGGGCTAAACTCATTAACTCCTTCTTCAAGGCTCCATTAGGCGTGTGAATGCCATGTGATTGTAGCCAGACCTGAAATTATTAGAAAACTCACATACTAGGTAGGCCTAGTACACGGTAGATATGGTTAAAGGCAGTGGTTAATTTCTAAAATAATAAGTGGGTGGACGCCTGACGATCTCCTTCCCCTTGGAGGGGGGGGGGGGGGGGGACGCCCCCCGGGTTTGGCGAGGCCGTGGGTTTAGCCCTGAAATTAATACTGGTATGGAAAGGGAGAAGGTTTATTTTTAAGTCCCTTTTCACAGTTCATACAAGAGTATGTGTAGACTATGTAGGCCTATGTCAGCAATGGGTTAAACTAAACTAACGCATTAAATTGCTCTGAAACAGTTCCCAACACTGTCGTAATCACAGCAAATTCAGGAGTAAAGATTAAACCACAACCTCAATTTCATCTATAAATTAACAATTCACTGTTAAAACTGTCAATGATGTTGTGTGAGCTAGTTTTGTGCTAAAATTAAGGTTGTTGATTCTCTATGATGGCGACTAAAACTGCAGGTATGCCTCAAATTTTTCAAATTTTATTTTATAATGTGGGGATTTTGTGTACCAAGGGTAACAGGTACGAAAGTACAGGGGCAAATCCCCCTTCTGTTGCTCTGCATTTAACTTTTTTTTTTTATAAAAAAGGCATGTTATTTAAATATTTTGTTTAAAAATATATTGTGGTTTATGTTATATATGTATGTTTTTTGTTTGTTTAAATTTAAAGTGCACTTAATTTGGCTAATTGCCCCCAAGATGAATGGCAAAATTAGAGAAAAAGAGTAAACCTTGGTTGGTTCGAATAAAATTTCCTTTTGGGAGGTTGCTGTAAATAATCCCGCAATAAATTCTTTTGGAAAAAAGCATCAGGTTCGGAGACAGTTTTTTGAGCACCCTCGTCTTTTTTTGGGGTTTCAAATGGAAGTTTGTCTATGTTTTTTTAGTTTCTTTTGACGAAGTTTACAGACCTGAAAAGTTTCCTTTTAATGCTTGGTTTGGCCCTGCCTATAGGCTCAAGGCCTAGGGTAGTTCATAGGCCCCGTCCTAGGTCTCTAGGCTATAAAGGCCTAGGACCCTACACTGCAATGGCACTGTTGTGTGTTTCCAATGTAAGGCCAGGGTTACTGGGGGCTAAAGCTTGGGCTCTAGCATTGGCTTAGGGGGGGCGTTAGGCATAGAACTAGGGCTGGCCCCAGCATGTCAAGCCAAAAATCTAGCCAAGCTTTTTCCTTACCACCCTGTCCCCAGGCCTTCCTCGGATTGGTAGCCATCTAGGGTAGGGAAAAAATGTTTTAAACCCTAGGGTAGGGGGTAGGCTTTTGGTAGCATAGGCAAAGGCCTAGTATGGTGGCCCAGGCTTATCCAATGGTAGGGCCTAGTAGGTAGGCCCTAGGGAAGGATATACACTTAATAAGAAACTAGCCTAGGGCTAGACCTATTCCTAAAATCAGTTATACTTACATCTAGGATGTCACAAACTCGTTTCATTGGGTTATCCAGTTCACCCAAGACATGCCCACATTGCTTTTCTTTATTAAAATGCTCATAAAGGAGAACAATTGCTTCTTGAAATTGTCTCTGGAAAGGCACACCCGGTTTACGAGTTTTAGAATTGCTTACCATGACAATTAATATACATAATAAAAAGAGTATTTTGAAGGCGAACGAGACGAACGAGACAACTTTCATATGTCAAAAAATCTAGCGTAGCCATCAAAATCTGAGTGTGTTGGCAGCGGAAAAGCGGTAAATTTGAAATGGCCATTGCCAACAAGCAAAATAAAATATTTAGTAAACGCATTTCTAAAATCAATATTTCGAATACACTTTAGGTATCTATCATTACATTCATTTTGTTTAAGTATTAAAATATAAGTTTATACTATCAAATGTAACAATTCATTGATCAAATCACTTATTAGTGATTGTGTGCAAATTGTTGACGTTGGCATACATTCTCTGGCTTGACCTTGACGTGCGACACCTTATCTGGTCCAAGGATTTAAGTATATTACCTCTGGAGGGGCCCGGCCGGCAGTAGTAGCATGCAAGGCTTGAAGCATCCCCACTCTCTACCTCCCCTCACGCGCCGTTTGCTCGCTGCCAGACTCCAGGCAAGAGAGGCAAAATTAACACGCGCGCTATGGGGAGAAACTATTACAATCGAGGCTGGAACAGTTTCTAATTGAACTACGACAAAATCTTTAGTCAGTACAAATAACTATGTTCGTCTTTTTGCACTGTAAAAAAAAAACATTCCAAATTCCCAAATGATCCCGAAGGCTCCCGGTTCTAAATTTGGCGCGGGTGTACGAAATCATTACCTATGCATTAACTTTCAGGTATTTTTTAACTGCCAAAAAAAATAGTTTATATTCTACAAAAAATAAAAATTTTTACGTTTGGGACTGTTTTTTTTTGGGCGTATTTTTTTAAAATGACATGGGAAAGTAATAACCAAAATAACATAATTTCGAATTTCTAGGGTTTTGAATGTAATTTTTGACAGACTGTCTTTTTTTGGTCTTGACCGTTTAAAAGTTTCTGCTTGATGTATTTTTTTTGGGAGACATTTTGTTGTTGGTCATTTTAAATTAAACGACCGCTCGAAAAGAGATCAGGGGGGTTTTCCTCTAAAGATATTTTTTGGTAAAGTTAAAGATTCTAGTCTCACATGGTCCTATCAAATGACCTCGAAATTGGTCGGGGAATGTTTCGTTTTAGTTTTAAACCCTTACACCTCACTCTCACTCAGTGTGAGAAATAGATCTATTACCCGGGCTTTAAAACGCGTATTTACTTATTTATTTATTTCTTTTTTTACACTCTTTTTATAAAATTCAGATCTAACATCGATTTCACTGGTTTGGGTTGACATAAAATGTAATAATCTACTTTTAAATTTCGATATAACGCGCGAGATTCTGACTGGGGTGGTCACGGATTCCAATCCATCCACTAGCAATGACCCTTGTAATGAGATTTTTTTTTTACAATGTTGGGATTAAGTCCTCTTCAGCCCTGGGAGAAAAACCGTAACAATTTTTACTTAAATACCCCAATAATCTTGTTTTGTTACCTGAAGAGGTCACGCGGGGAAAAACTGATGTCTACAGTGTATACCCTACAGCTCAATCTTTACAAAATGTTTTAATAAAGTTTTGAAATAGAATAAATTAATGTGTGTCCTACTTTGCACAAAATTTTCATACCATTTTCATTCGTTCATTATTATATAAAAACTTGCTACAGTATATTTCATGACTACTTTTCCGGTACACGAGTAAGTGTAGGCAATTATTACTAAATATTTGAAACACAAAACGTTTTTGGCCGCTGTGGCCCACATTGAAAATATGTGAAGAAAGTCGAAAAGAAAAAATCAAATGGCACGATGAAGCAATTTTTGTTTATTTTTTTTCACTGAAAAACATGCACAATTAAAATGTCCCCTTAAGTTTTATCCCCCAAAACCCTAATTTGAATAAAAAAGTTGTGTCATATATTAGTGATATTTTTAAATGGGGGTACTTAAGTTTTTATACCCTAAACCTCCCGGAATTAAAAAAGTGGTATCTACTATCTAGTAAATTTTTTTAAAATTTTCAAAGGGAAAACAAAATCATAACCAACCATTTATTTAGCAATCTGTACTGAAACAATGCAACCATTTCACAAACACTTTTCCCGAAAACAAAAACAAATTTTTTAAAAGATGGAAAACAAAACCCTTTCCTACGTGCGGCGAAGTAGAAATTTAAGCCAAATGTTATTTAAAACGATTAAACAAATTCATAACGTTTTCACTTTTACAGTTTTGATGTATTCTTTTTATTCGAAGCTCTCCCAAAATTTTACCTCATATTTTTTTTGTGTCACGATGCGAGAAAAGGAGATGAAAGGGAAAATTTTCAGCGTTTTTGTTTTTTGAACACTAATGACAACTGAAAACCCATTTTTTTCCTTGTAAACATGTATCGCGAAAGCTACGAATACCCCGGGGCTCAGTCTGTTGCCTGCTCTCTGCGGAAGGCGGGCGCACGGGGGAAAAATCCCGGCCGTCGAACGTGCGTCAGGGGCGATGCACAAAGGGGCCCCTCCAAGGTAATATGAAAAACCTGCTATTTCTGACCACACAGGCCTGTCCCCCCCTTGTCATCCCTTACGCCCCCCCTTCGTCTCGATTACCCAAGTTGCTAATAGAGACTTAAGCTACCCAATCAATAAAATCCAAAGGCCCCGTCCAGTGTAGCAAATTTTACGTTTGACTTAAGGCAAGTACCCCCCAAGGATTCTTACTCTACCAACCAAGTTTTGTAAGCGTTGTAGCAGAGGTGATTTATGTCACAAGCTGACGGCAAAGCATACACAGTTTACTTTGTTATGGCCTTGATTTTCTTAAAAAAGTTTTTTCACATAATTTTTTTTCTTTCCTTCTCCTTCATTTAAATGTTTGTACGTTAGCCCCCTAAAAAAAGAGGGGAATTGTGTAAGGAGAAAATGTCAAATAAATTTTCCCAACTTCCTAATGTCCATTTTCCTCGCAACATAAAGCCCCTAAACTGCTGTTGTTCCAATGATTGAGAAAAGGGGACATTTCTGGAAGAATTAATTTGTAAATTTTTATGTATCACACATTTGGGAAAAAATTAGATTTTTCTAGTTTACGATAATGAGAAAAAAAAATGAGTAAAGGTAAAATGCTTCCAATGTCCAAAAAAAAAAGTAATCATTTTTTACGGCTTCGGGTTTTGTATTTGGGGCTTGACGTCCTTCTTTTAAAGCCAAATCCTTTTGGGTTTTTGTTGTTGAACGTTTGGCGGGCTTTGACTTTTGAGTTTGGTTTGGGTTTACTGTAAGCCCCTGATGGAATTTTTAACCACTTGGGCAAAGAATACTTTTCAAGGTAGGAAAAAGTTTTTCCTGTTTGCCCTGGTTGCCTCCGTTCCCCCCCCGATCTCCCTTTTGTAAAAGTGATTATTTTTTTTCAGGTTTTCAAAACCTTTTTCCCAAAAAAGTGCTTCCATACTTGGGATCTGCCGGGGAAAGGTGTTGGTATCTCCACGGCATTTTCGAAGCGTTGTTAAATCGATTTATTAAATTTAATTTAATTTTGGCACGATAAAATCACTCTCGCCCCTTTGTTTGTAAATTTTTGCCCCACTTTCGTTGTTACAATAAAAAACAAATTTTATCTATTATGCCCCTTTATTTTTATATACATCTAAATTTCTAAAAACAATTGTGTTTTTTTTTTTAAACACAAAAAAAGTCTGGTTGAAAAGGGTACCGGGATAACTTCTTGATGTGTAGTAGATGGTACCCCAAGAGCGTCGACGGCCCTACTCTTTCCCCAAAGTAGGGGGGGCAGCCCGGCTGCTAAGGGGGGGAAAGGGGGGGAAAGCCCCACCCTTCCCCCTGACCGAATTTGCTTGGTCCTGGGTCCCGGGGGGGTGGACCCCTAAGGTTTTGGGCTCTTAAGGGCAGTGACCTAGATATAGGGGAAGACGGCCCTTTAAAAATGGGGAAGGGACAGCTCATGCGTTCCACCCCCGGCGAATCGCGATCGAGTAGGGAATTTTTCCCCGCGAAGATGACACTTTCTTGAGTGCTTCAGGGGCTCGGCGGGGAACCCGCCCGTATTCCAGGGTTTAAGATAAATGGTTTCAGGGGCCTAGGGGTCGGACCAGGATTTTTCCTGACTATACCAAACCCGTCGCTGAAAATCTGCGGGGGCAAACCCCCGGAGGGCATCCCTGGGTTTGGTGGGGAAATCCCCCCCACAAGGGGGGCCGGCGGCTGGCGTTTTGAAGTGTTGATCCTGGGGTCTTATGGACCCCAGATTATGATCCCAGCCGGTCCCGCCCCCCATGCTTTTCACGGCGGGGTGGGAAAGAAGGGTGTATTTGGGGAAAGCCTCGTGATTCCCCCTCACTCAAACTAAAATTTTCGTAAATTGAAATTTTAACCATCCTACACGGCCCAATTTGGTTTTTGTTTTAAACAAAATTAAATCTCAAACCTTTTCGTGGTTTGGCCCGTGATTAGGGGAGTTTTCTCCTGAAACTAATGGCGAGCTCTGGGTAAACTTTCCCCTTCCCCTTTTTCCCCTTTTTTTTCCCCAAAACCCAATTTATAAATTGAAGTTGAAAAACCCTCCTGCACAAGGGCCCCAAATGGTTTTGTTTTTAAACAAATTTCCCAAATCGCAAACCTCTCAGGGGGTTTGGCCCCCTGATTAGGGGAGTTTTCTCCCTGATAATCCCCAAATTCCTTACATGACAAATCTAGTATTTTAAAACCTCGATGGATTCGTTATGGTTCCCCAAAGCAAAGTGTTCATTCGTTTGAAAATCGACCAAAATTTACGTTTTGAGACGTTAAGTGGGGGGTCACTTGGACGCGTTGATTTAAACCCTTGCCGGGCTGCCCCATTTATCTGTAAAAGGGTCTGAGTCAATGCAGACAAACTCAATGCTGCGGGCTAAACGGAGGGTCGTAGAGGCGCGGCGCTAGATCAGCAAATATTTTTTATTCTAAAGGTCGTCGGGGAACCCCTTCCCTTTTACTACCTCCCCGCGGCGGGCGACAAAGACAACACGGACGGAAAGACACGACGGAAAACACCCCGACGTGGGGGAACCCCTGCCCTCCCCATGTGCTTGTGGCTGTACCACCAGCACAGGCCTGTCCACCCCTTGTCCCCCCGCGTCATCCCTTACGTCCCTCCCTTCGTCTCGATTAGCCAAGTTGCATAAATATGAGACGTAAAGCAATATCCAATTAATTAATTTATGTCTAAGCTTGTAGTAGCTTGTTGTGGCTAAGCTAGAGCCCTCACAGGGACCATCCGGTCGAGAAGATCATCGTCAGGGGCTTCATCGTTGAGGCGGACTGCTATGTTGTGCAGAACAGCGCATGCACAAATGATAGAAACTGCGCGCTCTGGTTTTCGAGCCATCCCTTTCTTCAAACATAGCAGCCGCCTCTTCCACCTTCCGATGCAGCACTCAACGATGTTCCGCACTCGCTTGTGGGCAACGTTGTACTGTTCTTCGGCCAAGTTCTGGGGATTCAATAGTGTTGTCAACAGGTACGGTAAACACGGATAGCCACTGACTCTGACGAGACAACCGGTGAGCATGCCCCGTTCATACCTGTTGCGACCCCACTTCACGCGCACCTTTTAAATCTTCAAAGTGAATATTTAATCACTGAGGGCGAAATTCCTCGCGAAGTCGAAACTCAGTGATCACTAAATACAGACAATTATAATATTAAGCAATAGACAATTGAAAGACATTTTATTTATAAGTTTTAATCATGATATTTGTCGGGATATGTATGGGATATGAGTCTGTAGCTTGTTTGTCGCCAGCCTCCCCCCACCACCAACCTCACTACGTCATGCAGTCACCCCCTCCTCGGGGGCTGTCACGTGATCTGAACTCGCAGTTTGGTTGGCTACAGGACGGGGCTGGTGGGTATATAAACCGCCCGGTCCAGGGCTAAAATCAGTAGTTCTTGTGGTTCGGTTATGCCTGCCACACTGCTCACACCATCCATTTCTGTAAAGTAAATGTAAAATATATCTAAACCCTAAGTTACATCTGTCTCTTGCTTTGATTTAAATGTCCCATCCAAAATCCTACCTTGAACGTCGAGACCTGCCAGCTCTCAAAAGCGGCCTGAAACCGTTGACCTTCCAGACCTGCCAGCTCTCAAAAGCGGCCTGAAACCGTTGACCTTCTAGACCTGCCAGCTCTCAAAAGCGGCCTGAAACCGTTGACCTTCTAGAACTTCGAGCGCCGCTACGTGCCCTGAAAGCACGTTAGTTAGTACCTTAATCCTCCAATGCATCCCTGTAGGCCCTAGTTGCCATCGAGGTCCAAGTCAAAATACTATTTCTCCCGTCCTAGTATTGCATACCGCGAGCGGCAGACGGGCGCTCGCAACATCTGGCGACCGTGACAGGACCCGATTCACTATAGTCTTACGGAATTATAATGGAGGCTCTTAAGAAAGAGAGGACATCCGTTCGGTCAGCATTTACTAGAATGTATCAACAAATCACGTCGGAATTAGATAAACCTATCCTCCCTCGAAGAGCTAATGAACTACTAGATTTGCTAACAGATAAAAACAACAGGCTAGAAAGCATAGATGCAAGAATTATTGCAGCTTTGGTGGGGGAGGGGGACAAGTCAGAAAGTAACGAGGTGATAGAGGAAGAATATATTACTATTGAATCTTACCGCGATAAATTCATTTCTATGAAAGGAAAACTCACGGAGGAAATTAATAAACAGAATGGAGAATCAGCATCCTCTAGCACAAATTCAATTTCGAGTAATCTGGTCGAAACCCAGAAAAAATACAGGTTACCGGAATTAGAACTGAATAAATTCAGTGGCAATGTTAGAGAGTGGCTTGCGTTTTGGGGCCAATTTAAAAAAATCCACGATGATAAGGAAATTGCGCCCGAAGACAAGCTTCAATATTTATCTCAGTGCATGGTAAACGGATCACGACCCAAGGAGATAGTGTCCAGTTATCCAGTTAATGCAACCAGTTACAATAAAGCGTCTTCAGCGAGCAACTCTTCACGAGGGTTATTAAATACTGTATTTACATATCTATCCACTACACGACTATGAGTTAAGCCCTGGGTCGAGACGTGGCCGTGTTCCGTCTCGGCTACCTCCGATTTTCCGTCGTCGCGTTAAGCCTCGGCAGACCGCCGGCGTCATTGACAGCTGTCAGTGCCTGATTGCAAGGTCTACTACATCTCCGCCACCTGGCGGAGGCTCGTCTAACTCGCTCGTGTGGCCACTAGGTTAGGTCGTCGCAACCCGTTCCACAATGTATAGCGGCCATTTTGGGCCTATACACGAGAAATAGAGGGAATTTTAAAAATCTAAGTGAACATCTATTTAGCGCGCCCTAAAACTTGACCACAAAATAACGATATAGAAGCCAGAAAAGAATCGCGTTAATTTCGAGATAAGAAAAATTGACAACACAATAATAATGAAGCTATTAATTTGTTGTAAAGTAATTAACAAAATAAAATAATTTCAAATCCCTATGTTATAGTGATGTGTATATCCATGAGCAATTTTTCTTATGATTTTAAAATTTTATTTCTAAAATCCCGTTTCTTTTGATAATTTATTACCAACATGCCTTGTTCCCAAAGCAACACATGTGAAAATAATAGTGTTTAATAAGGAGTAGACTTGGAAGTAGGGTTTTAATTTAATTGTATTTATTTATTATAAGGCTCTACGTGAGTGTTTAAAATGTTACTCAACAGGCCTACTTAATAAGTAAGGCACACTTTATTTGCTGATAATCTTAATTAAGTAACAGGACTTTTATGATTTATGAATAATAGGCCAAATACTGTCTTCCCCCCCCCCCCCTCCCTTCTTTTTGGCAAAAATTTCCTCTTCACTTAAGATTATGGTAGGCAGAGTTATGATATCCAGAGATCCAATAAAATATGGTTCAGCCAAAGTAGCCAACATAAAAAAGGATGGTGTAGTGCAGGATTGGGATAAGCCTACTTTATTGCTGCATAATATTAATACCAATGATAATACAGTAGGCCTACTGCAAAAACTGAATAGATTATTGACAATGGATGTGGTTAGTGGTTTGTATCCTGCAACTGCAAATTGACAGGACCTTTATTAATATAATACATAATATAACAATTGATTTGATAGGCCCTAGTGCCGATGAGTGGTGATAGATGAGGATGAAGTATAAATATAAGGGTAGAGGGTAGACACGGTACCGGCACATAGCCTACTCCTTTCGACAAGTACCAAGGGGACAAACATCTTTACGTCCCATCCGAAAGGATGGTGTAACCTTGACAGTCATATAGGTTCTTCCACTAACCTGGACCGCCGAGCAGACGTCGAGGAGAACAAAGCTGTTACACTAGCTCTCAAACCCCCCATTTGCTCTAGCCAGCGGTATACGCGAGTTTCAGGGCAGAGCATTCACCCACTTTCCCCGTGACCACACACAAAGGTTGCTTAACTTCGGTATTTGTGTGGGAATCGGCTAAACCGCTGGCTAATGAATACATAACAAGAAATAGCATGCCTTCAAATGGTTAAGCCTAGCTATGAGAAGTTAAACTCTTGGCCTAAACAAAAGGATAGGCCTACAGAAAATGTAGACTAGGTACATACAAATATTTAGCCTATACAAATTAATAATTAGATAAGTCTTTATTCTCTTTGACATACATAATATAGGTATAACCAGAGATGTATTTTACAAATTGTATTTACAAAATACTTCCTTTTAAAAAAATTAATTTTTTAAACAAAAAAATTCTAAATTTTAATACTCAAAATACACTGCAAAAATCATCAGGCTAAATCAGTGAATCAATAAACATGCATTTCAACATAATTTATTTTAATTGTAGGCCTACATAATTATTTTTGTGATTAAGCCTATGTGGATGATTGATGTCTGTGACTTGACTATTATCAGATTGCAAATTTAAAAAATATTGATTTTAAAGTAGGCCTATGCCATGCCTACACTACACCTAACATTATGAGATGGTGATGGCAATTTTTCAGGGCTCATAATCTTATTTAAGTAACAGTATTTTTTGTGATGTAAAAGTAAAAAACATCCTAATAATATTTTGTACAATAAATGCTAACATTTTAACATAATGACTCAATAAGGCTTTGAATGCACTGTCAAACCAAGCTTCAATGGGGAATGCAAAGGTTTATTCTGGAATACTTTTGAACCAATATTTTCACCCTAAAGATTGTAAAATTTTAGATGGTTAATTGTTTAGGAAGGATAGTGCGGTTGTCCATCAGAGTAAATTTTCATATTACCCATTCTTTTAATGAACTGGCAATACATGTGCCATATAGAGAGAATGTCACGCTTGATAGTAGGCCTACTTTGCCAAGCTTAGGCCTATGTAGGAAACATGAATGTGAAATGTGGAAATGTTGTCAGATAGACATTAGCATATCCTTCCTGAACAATATCCTAAAGTGGCCGAATTGTCTCTGGCGATGTTTGGAGATGATAAAAAATGCAAGCAAATACCAGTCCCAAATGACACAAATAAATTATTCTAGCACTAAAAGAGTACTTCTAAATACCGTAAGGAAAACAACAATTCTTTTATTAACTAACGTAGGCCTATGTGCAAACCTGCAACTTATATAGGGGCCTAGTGGTCAAAATTTGCAATATTTATCGCTCACTTTGGAGTAGTGGTTAACGAGAGGTATTTCTATGCTGAGGGTCGCATGTTCAAATTTCACTCATATTTTATAAACTTTTTTGCAAATTTATTACCCCAATATTTCATGTTTTTTTACCTGCTGCTTTACTGTACTGTTGGTACAAAAATTTAAGTAGAAATATTCATTTTCTGACAAAAAAGTAAGGATCAACATTTGCGGCACATCCAGAGTTACGCAGAGCACGCTCGCTGTGTGTTGGTCAGGTTAGGAAGCTGGCGGGACCTGGTGGTGTGAGGTGACAGTTCCCAGTTTCCGAGTTTCAACTGCTTGTAGTCATCGGGAAGCGCCTTGATGATTATGGTAATGAAACTGTCTTTAAAAGACAGGTTAATGTTCAACAGTATGCTGGGCCACAGGTTTAACACTTTGACGGTGGGGGGGGGGGGGGCTAGCTGTCATGCGGGTTCTCAGTTCGTTTGAGGTGAGGCCTACATATTCTGCCGGACACTGAGGGCATTAAGTTGGTAGACCACGTTGGAAGTGAGGCAGTGTTGTTGTGATGATGGAGGATGAGGTGGGTGACGCCTGTGGCTTCAGTAGTGGACGTCTTGATAGATGGCTGCATAGGGCAAGTTTAGCACCTGGGGCGCAGTTGCAGGGGTACGATCCTGTTGGAGAAGCTCACTGCGCCAGAGTTGGGAGGCCTGGCCTCCCATTCACAATCTGGAGAGAGAACCTATAACAGAAGGTAAAACATGAAAGATTAGGCCATATCATATTTTAGGTAACTCTTGCTGTTAGGGCCTATGGCCTACCAGGACCTGCACATTAATTAAACAAGTGGACAATAGGCCCTACACCTAGAGACCAGTGTCAACTCGTGACATGAAATGACATAATAGTTATGTTGTGCATAAATTGTGCTATTGTATTTAAAAATGTAAGTGTAGGGCCTACAGGAGCATTTACTTTTTCATTATAAGACCACTTTGCCACTCATGCATATATAGGCCTATGAACAACGATTTGGTTCTTGAGCAAATCCAGTTCAGCGGGATGCACCCTTCAACAAAAATAGGGGAAAATCGGTTAGCGTTTACACGTACCACCCCTACTAGCAAGGTGGAAGGCAAGCAATATTTTTTGTGCGCAACTTATGACAAAGTTTTGTAACTTGTGCTGGACAAATTCAACCCACTACCCGCTCAGACAGAGGAATATCCGTGGGCCTATTATACTACCCAGTAACATAGAAAGTTTGACCCATGTGCTAATAAAGCATTATAGATCACCTAGTGCCAAAGCGTAGAACTCTTATAGTCTGGGTTGTTCACAAAATAAAACGGCAAAAAATAGTAGGAAGGTTTCACTTGGAAAAAAATAGTCATAAGGTCAAAGAAAAGCGATACAGAAGGGGAGCCACGAAAAATGTCCCTTAGGATTCAAAATGGCGGCCATGAATAAATAGGCCTATTATTTACCTATTTTGA
>JAMZAV010014841.1:0-13789 GCA_024449915.1 Sweltsa coloradensis | reverse complement strand
CAAACAAAATTAATTTTTTGTGTGTGTTTTGAATGCTGGCCGGCACGGACGACAGAGTAGCGGAAGACAAAAAGATGCGGGGTTGAACGAGTCTGATCAAGGGGGCGCCACGACAAGAATGTGGTACAAAAATCAATGCAATGTACATGACTAGTTTCAACATAATTTTCTACAGATAATATCTTGTATTTTTTTGTAAATGTATGAACATTACATTGTATTTGGATAAGATGTATTACAAAATATTTTTATAATTTTTGCCCACATTTTGATTTTTAAATCAAATGTGCCTTTCATATGGAAAAGTTTTTAGTTTGGTAGGTACCATTAAAATTAAATTACCGTATTTACCGATTGTAGGTCGCACAAAAAATTTGAAAATTGAAAGGTCTAAAAGGGGGTTGGATTAAAATCGCTTTGAAAAATTTTTTGAAAAAAAAAATCGGCGGTTTTCAATAGATAAGATGCCCCAAACGAAAATTCATTACAAAAAAAGGGACGTTCGGGGGCAGCAAAATCACAGAACAATTACCATCGACGCAATTACTCTGTAACTGAAGAGTAGGAATTCGGAAAATAGTTTTGAACGATCTGAGTAGAGGAAAAAAAAATTGCCGGCCGGCGCAGGTCCGACAAAGGAGATGGGGGCCCCACGTGACTGGGCGGGCCCGCCGGAAAATTTGTATTGCTGTACTACAGACCTTTCAAAACACATTACCAAATTAAAACGTCGGGGGGGAAAATTTGTAACACAACGAACCTCGACCCTCGGGGAATCGAAAGCTCTCTTTTGGATACTTCTAAAAATATTTTAAATTTCGAAAAAAACATTTAATAAACAAAAACATATCGGCGATGGGGCCTAATTTTAAAGGGAAAAACACGATTTCTGATCTAAACTTGGAAATAAAATTAATTGATTTTAAAAAAACAACTGATAAAGACTAAAAAATCACCAAACTTGAATGATTACTCCCCTAGGCGGAACGGTATCAAGTCTAAAGTTCCCTAACCAGTTTTAACAACTCTAAACCACCAAGACCCCCAAAATTGAGAAATCTTTTACAACAGCGAAGACAAACATCTCGAAATACAACTTAAAATTTATCTAGATCTAGGATGACATTACAACAGAAATCAAGGTTATAAGTTAAACCAGAACGGGTATTTTGATGACACAAAGAATTTCCTTCATTGACAAGGAATACATTTAAACCCCTACCTATCAGTACTGATGCTAAAAACGAAATGGATATCAGTTAAGATACCCTTTTGGTTGAGGACAACAGTAAATTTTCCGAAAATTTATGGAAATTAATTTTAATAAACTTAATTTTAAAATCATCAAAAATGATCATGACTCCACAAAACCCTTATGAGCGAAAAAAGTCCGACGTTGTAATCCGTAATGCTGCGTATTGTGACGATCGTGGTCTTTATTGAAGATCCTGTTTTGATTTTCGTACCCCGGCGTGTTTACCTTGAGTTCAACTTTCCCCTTGAAAAGTTTGAGGGTGATAAAATACGATATTTTATCGTGCGAATAAAAAAACTCCGATGTACGTTTTTAATTTTCCACTTCCCCGATATCGCATTCCAAGTCCAAAAACCCAATTTTTTTCCGTTTCACAGGGTAAATGTCAGACTTTCAAAAATGTAAACACGCCTATTTTATCGGCTCAGTTCTGTTCTTACCGTCTTTATTACCAAAGCACTTCGTTCGACGTTGCTCCCCTCGGGCATCACGAATATTGGTTTTATTTTTTTATTTTTTTTTTAAAATTTTTTTTTATTTTAATAAATATTTTTTGGTTTTTTTTTTTAAAAAAAAATTTACATAAAAAAAATAAGCCTCGGCCATGATATCGAATGGGGAATTAAACGTTCCCTTATATGTTCCCATATTTGGATCAAGAAATATTATCCTCACGATTCCTTTTTTTTAATATTTCAAACTGTATTTTGTTGTAATACGACCACCAAACCTGCTTGCGTTATCGGTCCTAAAAAACCCAGGCTAGCGAATAAATCTTTTTTTTGGTTCCTTTTTTTTTTAAAACCCAATAACTCTCGGTCCCCGATACGAATGGTTTAAAAACCTTTTTGGTTTTTTCGATGCGGTCTTTTATCAAGTCCGTAGGTTTATTAATATGCTCCTAAAAAAAATGCAAAAAATCGTTTTTCTCACGTATCCTGGGGGTGGGTAGCCTTTAAAATGTCCTTGGTTTGGTTACCGTTTTCGTTGATTTTTTGTATTTCTTTTTGGGAGGCCGTTCGTTTCGATTTCCTTCGCGGATTTTTTAACAGGTTTCCATATAAAGTGTTCTTTTCCCAGTCCACTTTCTCTAAGTTTTTCGCAAGTCTAAAAAACCCCACGCACACGACCCCATTTCCAAAATTCAGTCCCAAAGCTTTCCCCGCACACGCCCACAGACGCCGCTTTCAAAATCCAAATACGATGTTTTGGTTAGATAACCCAACAAAGACCAGCACACGCGTCATTAAACGAACTAGGCTAAACAAGTCGGGTGACGCTAATGCGAAAAAGATGAAATATGATCTTGGATTTTCTAGAATTTAATAAAATAGATTGAATAGATTTTATATGAAAATGTTTTAAACTTAAGTGAATCACAGATTTTTTTATGAAATCAAATGAAAATTTTTTCTAGTTTTTGATTTTAAAAAAAACCCGTTCTGTATTTTTAGTATTTAATTAGTTTATAAGGTTTCCCCATTTTAAAACCCGTTGCCTCAGTATAGCCTCGAACCCGCTCAGAAAATACACCAGCTCTCCTTTCACTGACCAACGGCATCGACTTCAAGATAAGAATCCATCTTCAAATGACCATTGCCAAAAGACCTAAGTCACTCAGAGAGAGGCCGTTATAGTCTCAAGTTTGCGGAAAAGTTCTTTGAAGTAACCACACTATTTCACATGTAAATTGACTGTAAAGGCCTAGATATTCTTTCGAATTACGAAATAAAGAGAATTTAGAATAAACAGAATAAATCTAATAGGCCTACACTGTTAAACCCTATACTGATCGTCGGGACCGATGTTTTTGTTCGAAATACAACATTTTTCGAAGAATCTGAGTTTGAATTAGCAAAGGTTTTACTGTAGTCCTACCACTGAACAAGACTTACCAACTGCATAATATTTTGGCAGCATCCTAGAACTTCTTTGGACCCATGGCTGAGAGGTTACTTACCTTGTCCTTTTTTATTTTACAATGTAAAGAATTACAGGGCATGTCTACCTGCATATTATAATAGTGCGACCTACATTCGCATGCAAACCAGCTTTTCGATTTTAGACATCTCAAAACTGGGGTGCGACTTACATTCGCGTGCGACTTACATTCGAGTAAATACGGTAAACTTTGGTCCAAAATAAGGTGGTATTGGCATACACTAACAACTCTGAAATGGGGTAAAGAAATTATAAATGTGTATAAAAATTTAAGCCTAGCCAATGGATATTATTTAGGGTTGCCATTTGATACGAATTTCAGTATCGATAATCGGACCAGTTAAATCGATTATCGATCGCGATAATCGTTTACGCGTCTGGCCGGCGCGACGAGAGCGAGCTAAGTGGAGTAGACAGACCGCGCTATGCTACCCAGCTTGAGTATTGTCTTTGTGAAGGTCGTTCTTCTTGGAAATCGTGGTTCTGTGAAGTTTCATTTCAGCTTTTGTTGAGATTGTCTTTCATTCATTTACGAGATATCAGTTTAACTATTCAATGCTCCGATATATATTACGTGACGAGATGAATATTGTTAGACATTAGTTAGGAAGACGACGTAATATTGGTGTGAGAGAAACCGATAAGATAATATTATTGTAGCACTACGGAAAGAAGAAAAGCGATTACGATTTGGCGTGGAGTGGGTAGGAATGCATCTCGATAAAATACTTGTGACCTTGCTTGGCCGTGACGCGCCGAGGTTGTGCAATCAGCGCCTGATCGGCGCGGGAAATGAAAACCAGCCTGCCGCCCGAGCCGGGCCGGCCCATAACACACACGCGTCATGCTGGTGGCCTATATTGCACAGTGCAGGCGCTTCGTACCTCACGCCTTACGAGTGTTGTAGATCTCGCAGTGAAGGCATTTTCACGGAAAAAAAGTGATTAATGTCTTGACTGGTACTATTTTATGAAGTTCTGCAGAGCGGGCGGTAAATTCAAATTCTCGGACAGCGGTAAATTAAAAATTCTCGGACAGCGAGAAATTCGATTATCGATCGATTATCGATAATCGATACGGAAGACGCAATCGATTATCGATCGTTTCGGGAAATAATCGTATTGATCGATATATCGATTATCGAAACGGCAACCTAATATTATTGAATCTAACCTAGAAATGTAGGTAATAGTCTATTTACATACAATACCTGCATACATGCAGAGTCTATAGCCGCAGCTGGCCAACAATTGGTGACGAGGAAGGAAAGACGAGAAGAACCTTGAACACTAGGCCACCGACAACACCTATGGACAAGAACAATGCAAATGTAGTGTAGCCTTGAAGTTGTAGTAGAACTAGGATGTGAGAAAATATTGACAAGAAACACTAATTTAGGGTTAAAAATTAAAATAATCTTGTGCCATTTCCTATTCATATATATATATATATATATATATATATATATACGAGAGGGGTGAAGTAGGTGCTTAATTAATGTAAAATGAAGAACTGGTAGGCCACAATAGAATGGATAGGCCACATATGCCTAGGCCAGGCCTAGGACTATAGAGACACAATAAGTACAAGTAATGTTTAGCCAATAAACACCATTTTAGGGTTAAATTTATTGAGTTTCATTTCGCATTCACATATTGATATACGAGAGGGTTAAAATAGATACCTAATTAACGTAGAATAGAACACTGCTAGGCCCTACCTGAATGGCTAGGCTAGGTCAACCAGGCCTAGGCACACAAGTAGGCCTACAAACAATGTATGGCCAAAAACAAACATTTAAGCTAAAATAAATTTTGTACTATTTTGCATTCAAATATATATACGAGAGGGATGAAATAGGTAGCCTACTTAATCGCTGTAGACTGGGATTCTATTGACTAAGGTAGCCCCCTAGGCCTAGACGATAGACCCAAGAGTCCTAATTAATGTAAAATTGAGCAATGATGAACTTGATAATAGGCCTATGCTAGCTGGGCATAGGCCTAGAGACATGTGGATAAACAAGCAACATTATAATTTTCATAATAATTTTCCAATAATTTTCTAAATTCATAATTAGTTGGCCTGAATGAAATATATTTTTTTGAGTTTAGAGGGTGAATCCCCCTTTTAAAGAAAACACCCATGTTATTTCTGGAGAGTTGTCTTTCCCACTAATGGATTTTCTGTGGCAAGGATCAAATATCAACTTGTCTTGTAACATTCCACTCAACAGTCTCACGTTGGTTTGATTACAAACTTTTCCAAATTTGAAGGAATGTCACAGATATTATGCCGAAAATTTAGCTCCTGGGGGGTGAGACTCGATGGACTCGACTTCCACGTGGTTTTGAATTATCTGATTCCGTCCATAAAGAAACATTTCCGACATTTGGTAGACTCGAGTTTCGTTTCCGATTTTGGGAAATTTCATTCCGTGACTTGCGGCTGTGGCAAGGTTTTAAAACCATTGTTAAAGCCAATCGGAAGCTTCGTTATAAAATTATTAGGGTCCACCGCCATGCTTATATGTAGAAGAAACCAGCAAGCTGCATATTTAAAAGGGCAGTGAGTTTCTGTGCAGCGTGTTTTGTCTTTTTATTTTGTGAACGCAAACAAGGGTAAACTTTGGGGTATGATTTTTAAAATTATTACTTTATAACTAAATAATTTTGAAAACAAAATATTGTGCAACAATAAAACAATTTATCAATTTTCAAATAGTGTACTGTGGCCCAACAAATCAAGGAATATCCCGGTATTTAAGCAAAATATGATGCTATGTTATCGAAAAAAAAAATGGGGATTTTGTTGTTTAAAAATTTTTCAACCGCGGAAGTGTTTCCGACAGCTAAATAGCAGACGGGATCGAAAGATTCGTTGAGTCTCCCGATTGTCGGAATAGGGCACGGAAATCAACCAAACCAGCGGATTCGGCGTCGAGTCTCACCCCCGGGATTGAAATTAAATTTCCATAAAATCAATTTGGGGGCCCGATTCTGAATTCATTCATACTTTTACGGCTACGATTGGTTGACTATTATCACTAAAGGCCAAAAAGGGAAATGCGATTGGAAAATAAAGATGGCGGCGTTTACTGTTTACATTTTGCTCCTGTCAAAGTGAAATATGGACAGCTGAAGGACTATTTCAAATTTTTAGGAAGCCAAGAAGTTATTATCAAGAATATAGAAGCTTAAGGCAGACGAGGTAATGATTTTGATTAATGACCAACCCTAACCTGACAAAACCAAATCGAGAAAGAAAAACCCTCGCCCTCGCTCATACCTGCGTAAAGGTAATTATAATTAATGTTTGGGGGGTCAGTTAAAAGGGCAGCAGATATTTGTTGCAAACGTTCCATCCTTTCAGTTCAGATGTATAGGCCTATTGCAGCTACAATTTCAGAGATTAAAATGTACCCGTCCTGATGGTCTAGTGGTTAAGACGCCTGCCTGGTTTTGCGGGAGACCCGTGGTTCGAATCCCGGTTGGGGCGGACTTTTTTAATTTCTGAATTGTAGTAAATAATAACAATTACACCTAGGGAGTTTTTTCCCGACTAACCAAATCGAGAAATGCACATGATAATGTCAATTGTGGGCATATGAAAAAAAGAAGATAGGCTAGGCTCCCCTGCCAAAACACCCGACTCGAGTATATTTCCAGGGTAACAAAATTGAAGTCTTTGCTGAGCTCACCCAAAACAAGCTTTAAAAAATGTGCGCAAGTGTCATGATAATAGTGTTTTCAATAACAAATAATCTTCTTTGACATTTTTCACTTTATTTTCAGCACCAAAGTAAAGCAGCCAAGGTAAGACGAGTCTAGAACGTTCCACGGTAGACTTTAAAAAAATACAATAATGTCCTAAATTTTTTGAAGGGAAATTTGAGCAACTGTGACTTTTATCAGGTTCTAATATTCATTGGTGCCTGAATGCTGAAAGTTAGAAACTGGGTTCATTCAATGGAGCAAGTAGGCCTAAGTTATTTGTCCGTTAAGCCTTATTGTTCTTTAGAGCATTTTGAAATACTGTAGCACTTTTTTATCATTTTTGTGTCCAATTATGGAGAAAACAATTTCAAAGCTCTTGCACTTACCAAACTCTCTTTATCTTTGTATCCATTTGCATTCATATAATCTGGTGGAAAAGGCTTAAGACAAGAGTCCCATCTGTAATGAGTAATGGCACAGAGAAAAAGACTCCACTTTAAATCTGCTGCTGCAATATCTTTTGTAAAAGAGACAGCAAAGAGAAAATCTTCAGTCTGTTGGTTGGCTTGTTGGGATTTCCAGATCGATGCCATTAGAAGCATTGGGGTTCGATGTCGTAATGCCGAGTCATCGGGTAGATTTTGTTCTCCTTCCATATTCAACCGGACTGGATCTAAATCATTCCTAAATACAGAAACAGACTTTAAATTACGAGTGTGAGGGAGGTATATTTATGATAAACCGATGGGGGAGAGAAACTTGTAGGCTAATTCAAAAAGGATACCTAAATGTTTATGAAACGCAAGAAAAAAAGGTGCCGGAAATTAAATGGACCTGGGCCTAGCTGCAAGAGACAACAAAACATTTAACAAAAGAGGAGGAGGTAGGACAAGACTAAAGGGCTTCTTCTTATCCATGATATACGAGAAACCAAATTAATTTACCACAGGGCCTACCCTACCTATTTTTTGTAAAAAAAAAAAAATAAAAAATTTAAAAAATCCATCTCGGGGGGGAATCGAACCTTTTTAAATTACAAAAAATCAATTAGGCCTACACCCGAAAGGGAGTGTTTCTCGATTAATGAAATTGAGAAATACCTTCCTTACATATGTTTGGGTTTGGAATACGAATCCTACCCTGTGAAAGTGCTTGGATGAAGCGCCGGAGAAGAGATGCCACGTAAAGCTGTCAAGGTGACAAAACATTCTTTGAGGTGGCGGGGACTTTATACGGACGTAAAAAAAAAGGGACAGTATGTAGAGGAGATTGTAGCTCGGCTTGTAGGCTGTATTCTTTATTTATTATTATTTTATTATTTATTATTATCATTCTTATTTATTTATTACTAATTTTATATGATTACTCTGTAGTACTAGGATTACAAATACTTTGTAAGTTACCTTAGGCTATCACCTTCTCCTCGGGGAGTCAAACATGTAGGGCCTACAATGTGCCTGTCAAGATGAATAAAGTTATCTATCTATCTTAACCGACATGAGTGTGCTAGGGTGTTAGTTGATAAGTTGAATGTGTAATCATAGGTAGCGTAGGTAGGCCACACCACGCGTACGAGACGAAAAAAACCATCTCGTAAAAGTGAGGTTATGCAGTAAAAATATGTTTTCAAATCAAAATAGCTTGCCCACCATTTAATTGCTGCTTATAATAATTAAATATCAAATTTGCAAACTATATAATCTATCTGTTTGAATACATAACATAACATAACATAACATTTCTTAACGGTTGCAAAATGGGCCCTTCCGCCCGGTGGAAACCACTCACCCCCCCAGACCTAATTACTGTCCCCCCAAAAAAACGATCTAAATTCCCTTAAAGACCCACTACCTACAATATCCCCCGGCAAGTCATTCCATTCCCTAACAGTCCTTTCCATGAAACATCCCGGGACCCAGATCCGTTCTTACTACTTTCCGCTGGAACTTCCATGAATGATCCCCCCTTCCCCTGTAAAGCCCCTCTTGTAGCCTATTGGGATGTCCCCCAAACCCCCTACTTCCCCTAGCCCCCCTGTACATATTGCACAAAACCCAACCTCCCTTCTTCTTCCCTCTAATGACTCTCACCCCAACTCTCCTAACATTGCAGTGACACTGTCATATACTCTCTCTACATTCCCCTTATCATCCTCTTCCCACCCCCACCGCCTAACCTTTCCCGTAAACCCTTCTTGCCGCCCTACGTTGGACTTTCTCTACTTCCAAAAAACCCCCCCCAACTTATACGGATCCCATGCCGCCGCCCATACCCAGGACAGGTCTAACCACTAAACCTTATATGCCGATCTTTAACCTCCCGGCTGGCCATCTTAGATTCTCATAACAAAACCCAGAGCCCTATTTCCCTTCTTAACAACTTCTTGCACCTGATCCCCCCAACCCAAAAACCTCTGCCAACTCACCCCTAAG
Source organism: Sweltsa coloradensis (assembly GCA_024449915.1). Classification (NCBI taxonomy): domain Eukaryota; kingdom Metazoa; phylum Arthropoda; class Insecta; order Plecoptera; family Chloroperlidae; genus Sweltsa; species Sweltsa coloradensis. Next base: position 4,445 of record JAMZAV010014841.1, on the reverse strand, counting down.
TATTATACGTTCCTACTTTCTCATAACAGCCCCCATTAAAGTGTATGTCCTACCTACCTTAATTATTCTTCGCGAGAAACGAACCACCTTACATTTACCTATGTTCAAACCCCTCTTATTTTCTGTGACCCATTCCTCTATTACCCCCAGATCTGCCTGCAACAGCCTAACATCCTCAATCCCCCTTATTGCTCTAGATACAAAACACAATCATCTGCAAATAATCTTATTCTTGATGTTATTCCCTGCCCTATGTCATTTATAAATATAATAAACAACAAAGGTCCTAAACTGAGCCCTGCGGTACCCCCGAAGTAACCTCTATACTATGTGACAAAGGGGACCCCAACCCTAACCCTCTGAGACCTACCTCTCAAGAAATCTCCAACCCACCTCACCACTCCTTTATCCCCCACCCCCATTGTTAACCTTCTCCATTTGCAAATCGTGCGAGACTTTATCAAAAGCCTTTTCAAAATCTAGGAAAAACAGCATCACTTCCCCCCCACTGTCCAAAATGTCCCCAAATCCTGAACTAATCCTACCAGTTGAGTGTCACAAGAAAAAAACCCTTCCCCGAAACCATGTTGAGCATCCGTGAACCACGCCTCCCCTTCCAATGAGTTCCTAACATAGTCTGCAACTACCCTCTCCATAATTTTGCTCCTACTGAAGTCAAGCTAACTGGCCTATAATTTCCTATTGTACATCTATCGCCCCCTTATGAATTGGCACCACGAGTCCCTCCCTCCAACCTTCAGGTATCTTGCCCTCACTTAAAGACTTTTACATACACCCCTAGAAACCTTACCGCGGCATCACCCCCAATTTTTAAAAATCTGCACCCCAAGCCGTCCTGCCCTGGAGCCTTTCCTACAACCATCTTGCCCAAACACCTCCCTTTTCATCCCTATCTGAAATTGTGAGTGGGGTGTCCCCCTTTCCCTTGCCACTGCTCTATGTATCCCCATTCTCCTGAAACACCCCCCATAATAGGAATTTAAAGCCTCCGCCTTATTCCTGGTCGCTAACGTATATCCCTTTCCCCCTCCCCTTTAAAAGTAGGTATTGCCACCCGTCCTTTTGTCCCCTTTAAATGCTTGTATAAAAATTGTCCCGCTGTCCCTAATTCCCCGGTCCCCATCCATTAACCTCATCATATAATCGTCCCTAGCGTCAACGCAATTTTAGCCCTATCAAGTATCTCCTCCCATTCCTTAAGCTTTTTTTTACCCCTCCCAGTCCTCCGATACTTCCATAAAACGCTCCTACATTTTTTCTTTAACCCCTCTAATTCTTCTATTGTAATATAAACCGGATCCCCCTTTTCCCTTTTTTTACCTGCGGTACAAACCTTTCCAAAGAGCCCTAAATATATCTAGAAAACTTTCCCACATCTCATTTACCCCCCCCTTTCCTCCGAGACCACTCCTCATACATTCTTCCTAATTCTTCTTGCAACCCTTAAAAAATCTGCCCTATCATACCACCCCATCAACTTACCCCAATTTGATCCCCACCTCCCTCGTCACCATGCCTACTAACGCTAACCAACTATTGGGACTCTGTGGTCACTTATCCCCTCCACAACCTCGGACCTGACTAAAACCTCTTCCCGGCCCAACTAATATTACATCTAAAATATTTTTTTCCCCCTTCCGGTGTCCCTTGTACCCTCCCCTATAGCCTGTATAAAAAACCCCCATTAACTACCATACAAAACCCACTCCTGCTTCCTCCCTCCTACATCCTCTCTCCCCCCTTTCCCCAAAGCACCCCGGGCAAGTTTAGATCCCTGCTATAACCAACACTCATCCTTACTACGCACTACTACCTCCTCTAGCTTATTTAAAACCTCCCATTCCCCATTATCACTAGGTCTATCACGCCCACCACATCCATGGAAGTTCCCCTCCCCAAGGTAACCCTAACACCCAGCATCTCAACCATCTCATCTGACCACAAAAAGTCTCCCCCCAAGCTCATGCCTACAAACTATCATACACCCCCCCCATACTTATTTCTATCCCTCCTGAATATATCATACCCTTTGGGCGGTAACCTCCCCATCATAAATGTCATCATTCAACCATGTTTCCACACACACAATCACATCAGGCTCATATACCTCAATCAGACCCCACAGCTTTTTAACTCTTTCCCCTCCCCTAATACTCCTACAATTAACAGTCATAACCTTAACCCTGCTTCCTTTTCCCCCCTTTCCCCTCCTGCATGGCAATCAGTTCTACAAATAAGCAGGCAAAGTAGGCTTGCAAGCTAGGTACTAATTTTTTTTTGATATTTTTTTTCTCACACCAGCATTTACAACGATCTGAGCAAGCAAGGACCCAAGGAAGGTTTGTTTTGGGTGAATTATCAAATTTAAATATTAATATAAATGTATTTATTTATTGTGATACTCACAGTTATGTTTATGTTATTGGCATTAGGTTAACTGTTAACTAAATTAAATCTAAATGTGCATACAGAATACGCGTAGAGTCCGTAAATTTACAGCAGACGAGCCACGAGCTACACGTGAAATCAGTATATTTACAAAAAACGGGACAAAACAGCATCCCGTGAACAGTTGTCGGGGGCACCGGGACAAATGGACACCCTATCTTGTAGGCTACACAATGGGGAACCATTTTGGGGAATTGGGTAAGTCGATGTAGCCTAGGGCTGGGCCCAGCCTAGCCCTATAGGTAAACCTGTAGTAGAGCGGACGGGGGTATGGCTAATACCCCCCTAAAAAAACCTTTAACGTCGCTTTTTTAATTATAAAGGATTTTCAACGGAAAAGTACTTTCGTTAAAATGCGACGTTAAAGGTTTAGAAGGTAGGTCTTTAGATTTAAAACAGCAATTTAAAAGGGTTTTTGTAGGTGGAGTATTAGCCGCATAATACCACTCCGCCTTCTACAGGTTTCCCGCCCATAGAGAAATAACGGGGAAGGTGGAAACACAATGTTAAATAGCGTGAACCCGCAAAAATTAGTTTAGAAGTTGGGAAGATTTTTCATAGAAAGAAAGCACCAACATCTTTAGTGTGCGATCATGAATGACTCTTGAAAACTATAAAGTAACAACTAGCGCACCCTATGATAGCTTGGACTATCTGGGCTTTTGTGGCGCCGGTGGGGGGATTTCGTTTATTCATGGTTTTTTTATGAAATTTAAAAGAAATTTTAAAAGTGCGTGAAGAGAGTATCCACTAAATTTTATTTTTTCTTTCAACGACTTCGGGGATTTGGAGACCTATTGGGACTTTAAAATGTTCATCAATATCCGAATTGCAAACACCACCACTGGGCCTAGGTTGGGCCCAAAGGGGCCCTGCTTGCTGGAGCCAGTTTTTTTGGGTTTTGGTTTACAGCCTTTGCCCAAAGTTTTAGAAAAAGCTTTGAAAGCTAGGACATCAGTATTTAGAATTAATTTGCTCTTTACTAAAGTAAACGGTTTCCGTCAGGGGCCCATTAAAACCTCAGCCCTTTGTGGGGAAAAGAAAAAAAGCGAAACCATCGACGCTGGGGGGTCTGCATGGCCTATTCTGGACATGTCAAAAGCCTTTGACTGCGTGGGAAACCCCAATAGGGTGTTGGTAAGTTTAGAGAATGGGCTTTTTCCCGACTAATTGTAAAATGGGGTTTCGTCCCACCCGGAGGGTAGAGAACAGTCGGTACAAGTCAGAGATGGATGAGAAGACCAAAATTTGGGTTTGAATTTGGATGAAGACCACTACCGGGGGTACCACAAGGCACTGTATTTGGGGCCCCATTTTTTGTTTATGTGAAAATTTTCAACCGTGTACTCCGAGGTGTGAGTCTATATGTACGAGAGACTTTACTTACGTTTGCTGGGGGAAAACATCACTGAAGTCATCAAAGCCGCGCAAAAAGAAATGGGCCCGGAAGCTGCATGGCTTTTGAAAAACAGTTTCGATGAATGCAGAGAAGACACAAATCACTCTTTTGCTCAACCCCCGTAATGCCAGTAATGTCAGCAAGCTGAATCTAATTCGAGGGGCATTTTGCCCCAGGCTGAAACTGTAGCTTCCCTTGGACTTCCCCTAGCCTCAACATTAAATGGGACCCCAAACTGACAAAAATTATTTAAAAGTAAGTAAAAACCTGCTTTGCTATTTTGAATTATCAGCAGCGTATTGGCTTTGTTCTGCTAAGATGTTTATTTGCATATTTTTAGTCTCTTTTTCGTACCCACGGTATTTACTATGGGGGTTCTAGCAAAAAGAGTTTCACCAGATTTCTTGATAAAAGAAGCGAGCGGTCGTACTTAGTGGGGTTGGGAAACGGCATTCGTGCAGCTAATTTCCCCAGCTCGGCTTACAACCCTTGTGTCTTTACATTAGAATAGTTATACATGTTTGCAAAGATTTTGCTAACTTTAAAAAAAATTCTGACTTTTATGGGTTAATGGATT
>JAMZAV010014840.1:0-14577 GCA_024449915.1 Sweltsa coloradensis | reverse complement strand
AGGTTTTAAAAATTTAAAAATTAAACAAGAAAACTCGAAAATGTTCAAAAGACTTCCTCCTGCTACAAGCTGTATTTAATTATAAATTCCTAAAATAAACTATTCATTAAAAATAAAAAAAAAGTTATAGTAAAACGAACGTGTCTATTTTTTACAAAATTGTTAAAATTGCTACCTTTATTAGTTGAGTAAAAAAAACTACGGGATGAATACCCCACATGCTTTTTGGCTGCCTTTTTTGGATGAGCGTAGCGGGGGGTAGCGAGCAACTGAAGATTTTAAATTTGACTTTCTGTTTTTTTTTTTGTTTTTCATTACGTTACCCCAAAAAAAAATAGCTGGGGTTTTTTTTTTTGTTATTTTTTTTCGTCTGTTTTTTCGCTCTACCGGGCACACGGCACATCGATCTTGATGAAAATTGGAGGGGACCTCAAAATCTTAAAACTAAAACTTGCTCGTTTTTTGGTACAATCAAAAAATATTTTCATAAATATCGCTTTTACATTTTTTTCGATTTTTTGTCGATTTTTGTGACATTTGGGCCCGATTCTGCCCAAAAGGGTGGGGTTACAACTTTATTTCACAGGGCTTTAAAGGAATGGTGATTTTTGCTTTCGAAAAAAAAAGTTGAAAAAGTTACCCAGAATCTATAAAAAAAAAGCTTTTAATATAGGTTTTTTATTTTTTTGTACGATTTTTTTCGTGCCATTTGGGCCCAATTCTGACCAAACGGGGTGGGACTACAACTTTTTCATATTAAAATGGACTTAAGGTTAGGGTGATGTGTACCTTTTGAAAAAAAAAAAAAAAAAAGTTGAAAAAGTTAGCAAAATCCATAGAAATAAATTTTTTAATAAAAGTTTTTTACAGTAAAAAATACAATTTACAAGAAAAAAATAGAAACTTGACAACAAACACCTACAAAGGTGGCACAAAAAAAAGCACTTGAAAAAAAAAAGAATCCCACGCAAACTAAAAAATTTAAAAAGCTCATCCTCAACGGGCGGGACTTTAGCGTTTCCTAGTACTTAAAAAATCAGTTTTTATGACAAACTTTACAACAGTCCAGAACACTCTAAGGTAAGAAAAAAAGTTGTAGCCATTCAATTCATGGGTGATTATAAAATTAAAATAGTCATATAAAGTATATAAAAAATTATTTTTCATTAAAAAAATAAGGGGGGGGGGGTCCCTGGGGGGCCCCCCCCACCCACCCCCCCCTTTTTGGATCGGTGCCCGGGCTCCGATTTGGATGTTCGCCACGCCCCTGGGAAAAAGGAAAATAAAAAACACACGTACACTTCATACAGGGTTATAAATGATTTAATAGCTTGTAAATCAAACTCACAAAAAACACGTTTCACAATTAGGGCCCGGGCCCACATGTCGTAATAAAAAATTTTGTCTAGGGCCCAAACTCGACGCAGTAGGCCTAGGCCTACAAAGCAAAAATAGGCCCAGGCCTACAAAGCAAACATAGGCCTAGGCCTAGCTCTTTTTTTCTCATGTGGGAAAACCTCTCACTACTATCCCCGCGCTGAGCTCCGACGCAAGAAAAAATCTGGGAAAGAATAAGTAAGCCCGGGGAATAAAATTTTAAATGCGTCGTGTTTACGAATTTCGTGAATGGGTTGAAACATATTGATCTATTCCACAACACCCTTTGAACAGCTGTGTGTGAATGGCGGATCGTATGCGCACGGGGCAGGCGCGGACGCACACTGACCTCTTATGCTCAGTGGGTGACACGACCTTACCGCGATGCGCCCGACGCACACTGACCACTGAACTCATAGCTCATACATGAGCACACTCCCAAAAGCAGATATATCGCCGATCTATTTTTTTTGCATACTCTTTAAGGCATGCCTACAAATTTATGGGGGTTTACATTTAAAAAGTCGGCGCGGCGTCTGTAATTATTTTTAAGTTTTATTTACGTATTTAAAACTTTTATTTTTTTAAAAAAAATTTTTTTGGCGGCTCGGGTTTTAAAAACCCGGTACATCGGATAGCGGAGATGGGATAAGAGAGTTTTACTGTACTCAAAATCTAAAAAAAAATTAATTGTCCAAAAAAATATCTAATTTGATACATTACGCTTAATGATTAAAAATTTAAATAAAACAAAAAAATAGTTTTGTTTTTTATGGACTAACTTTTCCCCACAAATAAACTAGTCATTAAGGCTTACTGGACCCAGTATTATTTCGGTTGTTGCAGGGGTTCCGTATTTCCATCGAACAAATGACAAAATTTGAGAATTGGCAAATTTTTTTTTTTTTACTCGAAAAGACGTCCAATGAACGTTTTTGTGTACTTTTTCCAAAATTGCCCTTTGTTTTTTAAATAAATTTGTTAACTTTTGGGGAATATTTTAACAGTTCCCCTTTTTTCGCGAATTTTTTTAGGCGTAACAAAGCCACTTTTTGGAAAAAAAGTACACAACACATGTAAATATACACCTTCAACTAGCTTTCCTAAAAATCTGAAAATTTTTTGAACAAGGGGTGCCCCGCTGTACAAGGGAATCGAATGCAGTTTCGGCGCTTTTTTAGGTTTTTTTGACTAGAAAGGGGCGCAACCTAGCGATACGAAGCTTTTTCCCCATTTTGAGTGACAGGTCTGTAATTTTTTTAAAACTTGTTCCGATTGGCTACATGACTTTGTCGTGAACCTGCAGGACACCTTTTGAATCTTTATGCATAGATCTGCGCTATAGATTGCTATGCGGCGCAATGTTTATTGCACTTTACAGTCAATTTTTCGATCCCGGGAGCATCCCAAATATAATTTTATATAAAGGCCCTACAGGGACCAGTATTTTTGGGTTCGATCCCCATCGGGACAATTTAGTTATTATTTCACAACAGAATGAAAAAATTTTTAATACATCCAGGCCAGGGCGCATTATTACATTTAGCATTTTGAGTCTTTCAATTTACTGACGTAAATTTAAAGTAAGATAATTTTAGTGTTTTGCCCATTGAGCGTGTGATGTACTAATATGAAGTTGGTTGGAAGGGGTGGGGGGAGGGGGGGGTTCAGGGCAACAACCTTTGTTTGGGTACGAACAAAAAACACTCTAATAGGAAAAAAAAAATGGTTAAAAACACGGTGAAAACTTTTTTCCCAGGATGATAATAAACATTATCGGAATACAGATTTTTTCGACTTTATTTGGCAATTTAAAAAAAAATTGTATATCTTATAATAGTATTAAAACAGTGCTACCCCCGGGATTAAAACCACGGCACGGGCCCATTTTTTTTTAAGTTAAAAAAAATTAATAAAAAAAGGGGGGGAGAGATTGCCCAGACAGCAGAGGTTTGGGGGTAATCCCGGTGGAGGCCCCTTTTTTTTTAATTTTGTCTATGAAAAGACTCCATCAAACAGCCATAGTCCCCAAACTATAAATAATTCGGGACTAAAGCAAAAAAAAGGCTCTGAGGGAAATTCCCCTTTTTGGTTCCTTGCACCCACAAGTTATGAAAATAAATTTTTTAACGTTCTCTAATCTCCAACTTTAACTCTTCTGGAAGGAAACATGAATTAACTATTATGCCGAAAAGAATTTAAAAAATAAATCTGTGTTCCAAAATATAAAGAAATTAAAATGTGTTTCCTCATTTTATTGGATAAGTTATCTCCCTTTTATCAAATTAATTTGAAGATTTATCAAATATAATTACGCATCAATCGAAATACCGCTATTTTTTTTGTGCAACTTGACAATGAGGCCGTGACGCCACCGAGTCGAAAACTCCCAGGTCAAGCGGGCTCTTTGGGTCTTTGTGTGGCCGTTGGTCTTTTGTGGCCGTTGGCTTGTGTCTCGGGGGTCTTTTGTGTGGCTGTTGGTTTGTGGTTAGGTATCTGCTTCCAATGCAGAAGGTCCGGGGTTCGATTCCCGCAAAGTCAGAAGTTTTTTAATTTCTGTTTTGGGACTAAGCCCATCGTTCTTGTCTTAGGAGTTTGAAAACTTTGACTTTGGACCCGTCCTAGAAAAAAGCACATAAAAATTTCAGAGTGTTCTGAATCGGCCTGTTGTTCTGGCGTTGATTCCGGGTTTTTTCGCACGTCCTACCACTGATTGCTATATTTCCTATTAAAAAATCGATTTTTGGTTTGGTTTCGCTATTTCCGTTGCTGGGGGGGCCTGGGGGGTGGCTTGGTCGCTTTGTTTTAAAGTCCCCCCTGAAAATCAGTTATAAACTGAGTGGGTAGACTCTAAATAAAATTTATTTTTTATTTATTTATTACACCAGCTAATTCATTTCGTTTTGAAAAAATGCAGTGACCTTGTAACCCGACGAAAAATTCTGTCACATCGAGATATGGCAAATCTGGTTTATTTTCATTCAATTATTTTTGTGACTCTGTGCTAGTTATCATACTTGGGAAAGTGGTTTCCCATGAAAAAAAAGCTATAAAAGTGGGGTGGTGTAGGTGTGTGGGTTAAGTTAAAAAAAAAAAATGGTCACATGCGTGTTATTATAGAATACGGTAATTTGAGACATTCGTGTTGTGTGTGAAAAATTTTTGATTTTGGTCGGGTTTTTTATATGTATGTTTAACCTTGGCTTTATAGTAGGCGACTATGACGCTGTTATGTTAGTATTTTAGACAAAATTAAAAGTGACTACACCGGGTTTAAACCCCGGGCTGGGACTTAGCTGCCCGGGGCTTGCTTACCAACTATATGCAGCCCCCAAATTTAAATCTGTCTAATTCTTGGTCTGCTTTTACTTTTTTAAAACGTTTGTAGAGCACCGAAAAAAATTTTAGAGATAAAAACCCATCTCTGTAACCCTGATTTGGGGAAATATACGTGTTTAACCCTTGGCTTAAATGGCGCTATGACTCTGTTATGAAAGTATTTTGGACAAAAATTTAAAAATGATACACCAGGGTTTGAACCCGGGGAAGCTGTCCGTACATGAAAATTACAAATAGCCAAGAATTGGGACATTTTTTAAATTGGTGGCTGCATAGCTCAGTTGGTAAGAGCTCCCCCGGGACAGCTAAGGGTCCCGGGTTCAAACCCCGGTGTGTCACTTTTAATTAATACTCGTAAATAAATGTATTAGAGGCGATATTTTTTCGTTGGAAAAAAAATGCAAAAAAACGTGTCAACGGTAATGTTTTATACGGTCTACTATTAGTATTTTTGTATCTGTATTTTTTTTTTTTAAAGGGAAATTAATATTTGGTGGATTTAAAAAAAATAAAACTTCTAAAAAATTTTTCCCGCTCGGATGGGGGGCCCATTTCACGCAGTGATTGTATTTTTGTTGTGTGTGCATATAAAAAATTGTGTGGGGCTCAGTTTGGGAATTATTTTGTGTTCGATTCTACAGGATCACCATTATTCGAGGCGCGTTTTCAGTAGATCCATTGATTGACACACGCACACATCCCCACGATTGACATGTTTTTAAAATTTTGTTTAAACCCCAAAAAAGAGTGAAAATTTGGGACAAATTGCAGAGGGGGAAGGAGCTGTATGCTGAAGAACCCCGTGAACGTAACCCACACTTAAATTTGATCACGTTCGAACCCACAGGAAGATCAAGTAAACCCAGGGGAGCGGAGAAGTGCATTGGGGGGTTATCACGAAACAGAAATTTAAAAATTTTCTCCCGGGGGGATATTTTAGATCTCAGGATTTTTTTTCTCCCCGGGGGATTCCAACCAATGCATTAGAGACGACGTACATATTTATATATATTTTTCTAATTACACAATTTTTAATGAATATGAGTGAAAACATTGTACGCACTGCACTAGAAAATAAAAAACTAAATAGGTTGCATCCCCCGGATTTGCCAAGGGGCTCAAGAATTCCCGGATGAAACTTTCAGCTAGGATTGCTGGTGACGGGATTCAACCGTTTCCTTTCCCAAAACAGAGTCTCAGCGTTAGCATGAGCTCCTCTAACGGTTTTCGGTCAAAGCAAGCCATGCAGGTTCGACAAAAAGCCATGTCGAATGTGGGACATTCGAAATATTTGTGGTTGGAAAATTTGTTCCAAAAGGGGCACAACAAAAAAAAGAGACGTGTTTTTCGTGTCTTATGCTTTTCCCCCTGCCGCCTCGAGTGGTCCAATAAAGAAACTTGCCAATGCCGCGATGAGTATTTAACACTTTAATAAATGTTTTTTTATTACAACCCTTTTCGCACTTCTACCCACCTTCCCAGGTGTTTAGTAGCAAGCAAGGCCGAAGGGGAAAAATGCCAGAGCGTTGATTCCATTAGTAATAATACAGGTTTTTTAAATCCAAATGGACTTTTTGGGTTTGAGCTCTCATGCACTCATTGGGCTCATTATGCAAAACGACACCCCGGGAACGAAAACGAAAACCCCAATGAATGTACTTTAAAATTACACAATGGGTTTTATACTGATCAAAAATATAATTTTTGAAACATGTGATTTTAAAAGGGAAATAAAATAATATTGACACAACAAATGATGGCAGCAAGTATTTGTATCAATATGACTTTGTTTCTATTTTACTTAGCGAGAAATGGTGTTCTTTAAAATTTATTATGCATTCTTGAAAAGAGAAATAATGTGAACGGTTATTTCAAAATTTCCCCAGAAATAAAATATAATAACGTAAGTAAGCAAACATAAAAATATACTTCGAAAGAAAAATTTATTTGCTTTAAATTTCAAAACACATTACATGGTGTTCCTTTTCCTTTCCAATTATTTTTTTACTTTATTTAAAAACATTGTGGGCCTGCCGCTTGTAGGATACGTTCATTACATTGGATCCCTTGGGTACGCTATTGGGTATAGGTATTAAAGAAATTCATTTGAATGAAATTTAATGATAGGTATACATGGAAATAGTTTTTACGAATAAAAATTTTATATTTCTTTTTAGCCCCCACCACAGAACAAAAAGTCTAATCAAAAGGCCGGAGAATATGACTTTTTTCATTTTCCGTTCAATGCAGTCAAAAAAAATCGGAAGCATAAAAACCCAATAAGGTACTATTGTTTTACCCTATAATCTGTACTTTTTTGGTAGGACTTGATATAGAAAATTGACGAGTTTTAATGTATTGAATATTATATTTTCAAAAAGAAAAATAAAAAACACGCTTTCTTCAGAAGCCATTCAAATTCCCATTCTTAATACCCGATCAAAAGGATCAGTGCATGGTTTTATTAGGAGGTGGCTTGCAAGCTAGAAAATATCATCCTGATTTAAAAAGTATTTTATAACCATATTTAAATTTGGTATACTTATGTACGTGTTAGCGCAAAAACGGCAGTTACACGTACGAGCATAAAAATTTGAATAAAAAGTAATTAAAAAAAAAAAAAAAAAAATGTACCAATAGCCTCAAATATTCTTGTGGTCTTTAAATCAGTGTTTCGAAAATACATTACTTCACGGGCGTGTTCGATTCCACAGTTTTTTAGTCGCTAAGATTATACACTTTTTTCTTCATCACAACATTAATAAACCAAATTGGAATTTCCTGATCATAAAATTTACTCAATCACCCTAGATCTAGCCCCTCTGTTATAACTCGTCAGGAGGGGAGACTGCGAACGATGTAAATAATAGTGCTTCGCGCCTCGCGGACCGTAACCGGACTCACTGCGCCGCCCCCCGTTGGACTTCTGCGTACAAACGGCAGCCACAGCCGTACATTGCAACTGCGGCCCCCTATTGGAGGGTTTTTTTTTCGAATTCTGATGACATTTGCGAAATCCCACCTCCATGCCCCTTTTAAATCCCCCTTTTTACCAACTTGGCCCACAGGCCAAAAACCCGGTAGACTCTTTAAACCCAAAATTTGAAAAGATAGTTAATTTGGGTTATAAAAGGAATTTATAAATTTGATTTAAAAAGTTAATTTCTATTGGGGAATTCTGGTATTAAATTGAAATCTTACCGTGGTCAACCATAACCATTATTTTAACATTTAATCTTAACCAATATATCGATATTCTAGACAAGGTTACTTTTCAAGTAAGTGGGATAGTGGAATGAATAAATAGAAATTTAATTTAAATGTTATTTTTAATTTTTGGAAGTTTCCATTTTACAGAATGACATTTCTACAATTAGAGCCAAATAAACATGATATTAGCCAGTTTTGGTAAGATGTGCATGTAATAATTCATTTCATTTTATATATTAATTTCGGTAAGGCACTTCTCACCTTATTTTAATTTTTTGAGTTCAAACCAATCAAGTTTAGCAATAGATATGATATCAACATAATTATCCCAAACAGGGGGATCTTTCTCACTAGGCCCCCTAGGGACGGGCCTAGGGGGCGGCAGCGCTTGGGGGCGGCATAGAACGAAACAAAAATTCAAAATGTTTTTTTATTTATTTTATTTTTTATTTTTATTGAATCTCACAATGTAATTTTAGATTTTAAAAAAGTGTTTTGGAGCTTTAAAAGTTGAAAAAATTTTCAAAAAATTTCGCCTTCGGCGATATCAGTCCTTCGCACACTAAGCATTAGTCTATATCCCATCCCTACTAGTTTACTATGGGTTCGAAAAGTAAAAATTTTCGTGTTTTACTGTGGTGCTACTGCTGCAGCTCCTGAGACGACAACTTTGTTGCAAAAAGTGCTACTTGTCCAGATAGATCTATCTCAAAGGGAAAATCAAAATGAAAACCATTCCCTTTACTTTACTTTATTTTTAAAAGTTGTGAGTTGGGGGGGGTCGGCAAAATTTATTGCCTAGGGGGGGTCACACCTAAAGACGGCCCCTCCCAACAAGCATTTTAAAGCTTTTTTGTTTAAACTAATTTCATAAAAAGCACCAAAAAATACAAATTTACTGCAAAAAAAATCAATCAAATTGTTCCCAAATTATTACTTTTTACCCTTCAAAAGCAATTAATGTAAAATAACATTTTCTAAACCTAACCCAAAAAAAACAATACTTTTTTATTTTATTTAGGCTTACATTATTATAAACACGTTGACTAACCTGGTTGAATCAGGGGGTATACAAATATGGAATTTGCTCTGTTTGACTGATGAGGGGGGTGATCTGCGAGGATTTTTTTTTGGAAGTGCGTCCTTTTTGGCGTTTTTTCAATCTTTTCAAAAAATTTTTACCCCATCTCCATACAAATGCACGTGCAGTTTTCAAACAAACTAAATTTTTTTCCCTCGGGTGTCAAAATTTTAGTGAGAAAATTTGTGTTACATTTTTTTTGTCTATTCGTGTTTCGAATGTGTGGACGAAGTGTTGCAAAAAAGAAGGCGTGTTATTGTAATAGTGCAAAAAGTATGCCTGCAATATTTTTTTTGGGATGTGCTTTTGTGCATATAAATTATTTTGTTGTATTATAGTAAAACAATACAGACAGGCGCGGTTTGTGTTCCTGTTTTTAAATTTTTAGGCTGTTGTGTGTATTCGTGATGTATTTTTGCGTTGCAAGTTTTGGGGATTTATGCTTTTTTTTCGCAAAATTTTTCCCTGGAAATTTAAAAATGTGTTATTTACTGAAGTCGCGTTTGACAATAACTTTAAAAATAAATAGGAGAACGTAATAAAAAGAAACAATAATATTCGTTGTTTGTTTTGCAGTAATCATATAGTTTATCAATTAGTAAGATCTTTTATCTAATGAACTTGAGTTGTTGCGTTGCGTGAAAGGGGGCACGGGGTTTTAAATATACTTTGCATCACAACAAAAAGACATTACTGGTAACTGAAAAATGTTAAAAAAATGTGTTTATTTTCTTTAAAAAACGTTGACACTGCAAAATGCAACGGATCACTGGTAAGAAAATCAAAGAAATTTTTGTCTGAACAAAAAAATTTTACAAAAAATCCTGAATTAAAATTATGTATAAAAGAATTATTTTAAAAATGGGCGAGTAGTCTAATCCGCCCCCCGAGTGTTATGTAAGGGAATCTCCTAGCTATCGTGTCAAATTTCTAGGAACCATTCATTTTGACAGAAAATCCCCGGGCCCTCATACACCCCCTTTTCCTTTTTTCGCTGTCGTCTCAGTGTCTGAAGCGGATGTCAACCCTTTCTTATGCAAGTGAATGCAATCTGACCCGCTCTCAAAAAAATAAAAAATGAATTTTTTTTTGCACAATATGTTTTTTGCATTTATGGGAACTTTTGGGATGGTACTAGACTTATTTTTTTTAGGTGGTAGATTTAGGGGGGCATAGCCCTTAAATTATTTTATACGAGACGACTGCGACGACACTGTTTTTTTTATGTAATTTTTTTTTATCTTTATTAATTTGTTTAAAATTGTACCATTTCAGTATTAATAATTGTCAACTAATTTTTGATTTACTTTTTTCTTTTTGGCTTTTTGTACATTTTTCTTAAAATTTTTCACCTCTTTTCATTTTCATTTTGTCATTTTGTGTTTTTGTCACAAACAGACACTGCAGACAACATTAATTAAGGACAATTAGTCAAAGGGGGGGCTTAGCTATCCAAAAAATCCAACAGATAGCGCGCAAAACTGTGGGACAAGCTGCCCCAAGTGGGTTTGGGCGCAATGGCTTCAACTTTTTTGCCCGTACGGGGGGAAAAAATTCCTTAAAAAAATGTTTTTTTATAGAATGGGCTTACCCAAAAAGACTATTTAGACAAAAAGGGAAACCCAGCTGCTTTTTAGGGAAGGCTGTTGTTTTGTCCTATGTTTGCCCTAAGGATGTTGGACTTTCGGAAAACGGGGGTCAATGTCCTATACTTTGGGTTTAGAAGATTATAAACCCAACCCTTAACTTAGAAAGCATTTTTTAAAGTTTAGTCTCAGGTTTAGGCCAACAAATTTATTATTCCCCAGTTCACAAGATCTTCTTAAAAAAAGGGGCCTGGGTTTTAACTCTAGGGGTAGGGGAGGGATAGGGGTTTAATCAGGGGGAACGGGTAGGACTAGAATACTCTTTTCTAAGATTCAGGGGTAAAATGTACCCCTCTTTATAGTTTATACACAGTTTAGGGTTTTAATCTTGGAAGCTTTAGACCTAGGCCTACCTTAAAAGCAAAAACAAGGCTATACTGTTTTGTTTTAAAAACCTACCAATAAACAGGCTAGGGCCAGGTGTTATTTCCTTTCCATATAGGGCTACCCTAAAATACTAGATGTGGCCTCCTTTTATTATCTTAGGGGTCAAATGTGTTATTTAAACATAAAACTGTAGCAAACTTAAAGGAAAAAAAACAAATTCATTCTATTCTAGCTAGGTTAGGGGCCCGACACCTAAACAAAATAGCCTGCTAGTGCTTAGGGCCCCCTCTTTTGCAGAATTATAGGGGCCCCGTCAAAAGGTTACTCATTAGCCTGGGGTATACAAGCATTAAATTTTTGAAGAAGATAGTTGGCCAGTCCGGGAAATAAAAAAAAGGGTAGGCCTAAAACAGGCAAAAAATTAAGTTTGCCCTGGGGAAATTTGCTTGTAATCGGAACCACAAATGCAAAGAACATATAGGCCTACAACATATTGGTATCACATGTTTTCGTAAAACATTTTTTATCTATCTGATTTTAATTTCCCCAGTCTTTATTTTTAACTTGATACCCTTTCGGAAAGAGTGTAAGACCCCCCTTTCCTATTTTAGCTCTTGACGAACATCATGAAAAAAACCAATTTTGAACATTTCAACCGAAATCCAGTTTTGTGGGGACGAAAGGCTGTCAATTAAATGTCCCACAGTAGGGCCCATCTTTGACACATTTTCGAGTCGTGACGCCCCAAACAGGGGACAAAAAAAACCAATCAAAAAAAAAGCAATTGAAGGAAAGATTAGATGGTCAACTTTTATAACAAACTCTAATTTAATTACGTACTGTAATTTTATAATGTTTACTGAACTCTGACACCCCTCCTTGTACTTAATAATCCTATTTTTCAATGTAAACGACTGTGTACACCGACGTACCTAGCTTTATTATTGTCTTTTTTCTTTTTATAGTTTCCCCGCAAATTTTACCGGCTGTGTGTCAGCCGATGTTCTCTTTTATTATTGTCTATTTTTTAGTTGACAACTTGTATCATACCGCCGTACTTTTATAATATATTTTTTTTTCCAATGTGTACAAACACGCTGCTTTTTATTATTGCCTACTTTTCTTTTTGCAAACTGTTCACAAGAGTTATATTTACTTTTATTTTTTTATTTTCTACTTTTTTTGTTTAAAAATTTGCTACACCTTTGTGCTTGTATACTTCCCGATTACATTCTCGTTTAGTTGTTTACGTCACACCACCAAAAATATATTTTTTTGTTGCACAAACTTTACACTATCGTATATTTTAGTACCCCTTTCGCGAATCCCTTTTATAGTCGCGTTGATGGACGAGGACGAGGAATGTGGCGTATCCCCCTGCATTCCTTCATTGTTAAAAAATTGAAAAAATTTTTGATTTACTAAATTTTTTTTTTATAGTGTGGCTTTTTTGGTCTTATGGTTAGCGTCTCTGTTTCCCAAATGCAGAAGTCCGGGTTCGTTTCCCGCAAAAGTATAATTTTTAACTTCGGTTTTGGTTTTAGGTCCATCAGTCTTTTCTAGGAATTTTAAATGACTTTGAGCCGTCCTAGTAACGAGGCCTAAAAATTTAAAGTTGTTCTGAATCGGCCCTAGAATTATTCGGCGTTGATCCGGGGCCATCGCACTGTTCATACCCCTGTGGTATATTTCCTATTAAAAAATACGTCTTATGGTTTAAGGGGTTCCACCCTGTGTTTTCCCTTTTCTAAAAATGAATTTGTAAAAAGTAGTAAAGAAAAATGAAACCTGGTACTTTAGAAAACCCCAAAAAAATTTTTTCAAAATTTTTGATGGGCTACGGCAAATATTTTCATCTTCAAAAAAGTTTCAAACTTCAATTTCATCTAGCACACGCTCAACGGGGGGGAAAAATTGTTTTTTAAATATGAGATTCTTAGAACAGTTAGGTTTTAATTAGTATAAAAAATAATTGGACCACATGTTCTTTTATAAATTAATATATTAAATTTAAAAGGGAAACAATATTTCGGGGACTTTCAGTACCCTTAAAAGGCAACAAACCCAAAAAAAACATAAAACAACGTCCCCACCAAGGTCGAACTCTTACCCAAAAGGCCCTCTTGTTCAATAAAAAATACAATTCAAATAAAAAATAAAAATTATACCACAAACATGCCCCCCAATAGTTCTATGGCTTGGGGGAAAAATCTTTCCAAAACGCCCGGAAACAATGCTGGGAGCCTGAAAAAAGCAGCCCCGACACAAGGCAGCCCCCTTCACCCCCGTCATGCGAAAATTTTCTTCGTTTTAGAATGATTGAAGCGTCATGCCAGTTTTACATAATGGTGATATTTATAGACTGCTCCTAGTTTTTAGGGTTAAACCCTTTTGGTTGTGCAACTTGTTTTTTTGTTTTCCCTTTAACCGACTTCCCGAGGCCCTGGTTTCTCCAATATAGAAAGCACCACACGACATGGAATTTAGTAAACTGCATTTTTTGCGATTGTGATACGTCAAGGGCTTGGTTTTTGTTAATATATTTTAAATTCTGGAAAATTGAAAAAACTGTTTTTTATTCCAAATGGAGAAAGTAAAAATCTGATTTTTTTGACAAGTTTTGGAGTAATCCCGCACAACGTTTTTTTATCTTTGGAGGACAGAACGGACTAAGTTTTTTCAAAACTTCCCTAAATCCTATCTGAGTTGGAGTAAAACATTTTTTGAACAAGATGACTTGGATATCCATTTTCACAGAAAACATCATTCAAGTAGGCATTCTTGGTTCAACAAAAAAGGGGAAGAACGTTAGACGTTGCTTTACAAAAGACATTTATCACACCCCTTCTTTTCATGGAATGGAGGTTTTTAGCAGCTCTCACTCTGATCAGTATGTGTAGGTTTTCTGACACACCGTGGTCAAACTAGTACCGGAAAATATCCTTTGAAATTTGTAAAGTCTAGGAAAAGGGAAACTTACCGTCCCTTTTCTCTTTTAAATGTGGGGAAAGTTATGTTGTTGTGTTTCTTCTGTGACCTACACTGACACCGCCCGTATAGCACGTTCGGTCACAAGTTTTGTATTTACAAGGACTAGCAACGGCGTAGGTAGAACCACTTGGATCTATAATTCCAACAATCGAAGGTTTAAAATTGCCGTCTCGTGGTCGAGGCAAACCCCCAGCACCGGGAAGACCCGGGTTTAAACCCCCATGAGCTCAAATTATAAACTGTTTAGGGGTGCACAGATAATCTTATTATCGTTTGAAACCGATATCCAGTAACATTCCCAAATTATTTTAAATATTATTGAAGATGTTTCATTAAAATAAAATTTCCAAAAAAAATCGTATTGTGTTCCCCCACTTAACGTCCCAAGATTTTGCACAGTTTCTCACGGAAATATTTGTTGTGGACTTCTTGCAAATTTATTCAATCCGCCCGTCCGGGCATAAAATAGCACAGTTTTTAACAAAACCTTCGTATTAACGATTGTTATTTAGCACTGTGCTCCCTTTCAGGGATTATTATTGCCCTGTTTTTTTTAAAACCCAAAAATTGAACTTTTTTTTGGGGGGTTAGGGGGATTTTCACCGC
>JAMZAV010014839.1:0-13241 GCA_024449915.1 Sweltsa coloradensis | reverse complement strand
GGGGGGGGTTTCTCAGTTGCGGTCGTATTCGTCATCGTCTTAATCTTTTGTTTGTTGTGTCTTGTCACGTGACGGGGGGGTCGTCAAGGGAGGGGAAGGTCCCCGACCAATTCCCAAGCTTGCCTCTAGTTTCGGGGAGTTTCAGTTCTTTTCCCGTCTTATAGCGATGTTTGCGAGGTGGACTTTTTTCTCTTAAATCCCCTTTTACAATTAGCAAAGCCAGCGTGGGCCCCAATTCCCCCCGGGCCCCAAAACATTAAAAAGTTTTGATGTTTTATGTCGAGCCGGGAACTGGAGGATGGTAGGGATTGGATAAGTGTTTGACCCTTTTAAATAGGCAAATTTCGTAAATTTTTGGGTCTGCTTGCAAAAGAAAGTTAGACGTTTCCATTGCACAAGTCAGAAATTTACCCATTTTTTAATACGAATAAAGCCCCGTAGTAAAAGATAACCCTAACCATGTTTTATCTTTTATTCTTTAGATTTTGTGAGGCGGGAGTGGAAAGCCCAAGTTATCACTAGTGACTACATTGACCAGTCACTAGAAGATTTTGCTGCCGTTTCCCCTTTGCTTGACGGGGAGGTTAAAGAAAAAATCAGCAATGTAATGAATAAATCCCATGGAAAAACATTTTTTTAAAAAAAACTAGATAAACAACATGATTGAAAAAAGGGAAATCTTTTTCCAGCCTAGAAAAAAATAACTGAATATAATAATAAATAAGAAAAAAAACCCCCATTTTTTTATATTAAAAAAGGGTTGACATTTTGACTTGACACTTTAAAATGAAAACTAAAAAACAATAAATAACCTTTAAGGTTTTTCCAAATCAACAACAACAAATCTACGAATACGCAAGACCAGACAAAACTTGTGGCATCACGCGGCTCTGGAGTTGGGCCCCTGTCTTTGTATTAAAGGGGTGGGCCGCAACGTCCAAAGGGTTTTTTTTTAAAGGGGGAATCCCCTAGACTCGACTCATTTGGGCTAACTAAGAATATATGTGTACACACACAAAATTCTTTTTTAAAGGGCCTATGACGTTTTTTTTCACAGTGGCGGAAAATTTTGGGATTTTTGGACATGTTTTTTTGAATTTTTTGTTAAAAATGGGAATCAAACCGCTAAATCATTTGGTTTAGAACCTAGATTTTTTTTATCAACAATATGTACTTTTTAGCAGCGTTTAAGGTAACTTTTATTAAAATTCTCTGTAATTGTTTTTATATAAATTTTTTGAATTTGGTGAAATTTTTCACAAAAAATAACACAAAGTTTTTTAATTGTTTTTCACTTAAATTTTTCGTGAGGCATCCCCAGTTTGGGCTATTCTTTGCTTCATTGAACGTTTCTTAAGGTACAAAAAAAAAGTCATTTGACGGTCCTACGAAAAAAAACTCGTTGAGTGTGACGTTTTCCCCAAGACGCTGCAAAAACAGGCGACTCAGCTCCAGTTTTCCGGCCGTCATCTGTCGTTTGGGGTTAGCGGGCAGCCAAGGTAACTGAGGGGGTCGCGGGGTTGCCATGCCATGCCTCGACCGTTTAAACACGGGAATACACACACGGTCGGGAGCAGGGAGTGGAGTCTGTTTTTAGGTACGTTGCGGTGAAAAATCTAGTTTTGTATGTGTTCTAATTTTATCGAGTAGAAAAACCGTTTTTTATAATACTAGGGGATTTTGGTTTAGAAAAAAACATAGAAATTTATAAAATACGTAGATCTAACGTCGTGTCAACAATTGGCAGATACAAAAAAAAACCGAAATAACCTAGAAAACGCTGTAAAAGGGGCAAAAGTAGACAGTCTCACACGAAATTGCCGCCCATAACACCTTTCCCCACGAAATTTTAAATCAATGCAATTTTATATCATTCAAAAATATATATGAATACTTCCAATACCGATATGCCTACTTAAAACGAAATTAAAAAGGCATTTTCCTGGGAGCCTGACTTGGAATCTGATCAGGTCCGTCAGGATCGGGAGTAATTCGTTTGAACCCACACCCCTCTTTGCGAGTTTTTTTTTATTGCTAGTAGTAATTATTATTCGAAAAACTTATTCCAAACAAGCAAAAAAAAATAGCAATCTATGAATATTTTATTTTTTTTTCTCAATTTAGAAATAAAAAAATCCGCCCCGCCCGGGGTTTTTAAACCTTTATACACGGGATTTTCCCGACAAACCAAACGAAAATAGTGAATATTTGTTGCTAGTCTCGATAGAAAAGTTGGCAAGAGTATCGGGTATTTGAGCCGGGTTTGGGTTTTCGAGACCCCGGCCGAGGTAAAGTTATTAACAATTGCCAGGTCCAAAAAATTATAATAGGTTTTCTATAGTAAATTCCCAAAAAATTTTTATTAAGAAAAAGAGTTCTATAATTCTAATGAAAGGGAAAAAATTCATGTGTTCTATTGTTTTATAATTAATTTCGTATCTATAACTATTTATAATGGAAAAAAATTTCCCCCGCGGTGACCCGAAAATAATATTTCACATCGCACGTGCACCCTACCACCCACGCGTATGCTAAGATAAAGGGCACTAGAAAAGTTGAGTGTGCACTATTAGACCCAGACGCATACTGCAGGCTATGTATAAAAACCCCCCCAAATATTTGTATAGCATTATTGATCCTTTCTATGGTGTGTTATGAGAATGAGAATGTGAAAAAATCTTGTATCGCTTGGTGGATTGGAAACTGGAATTTCAGTCCCGGGAAATTTTAGTGAAAAGTGGGGGGAAGAGTGGGATCGATAAAAGTAATCTCTTTCTAGCCGTGCGGCAGCTAATCGGGGTTTTTGGGGCAGGTCCAAAGCGATGAAAATTGTTAGTGGGGGGACGCGGGTTCGAATCCACATGCCCTTTACGGTATTTTTTCCTTCAACCCCATTTTTACCACTTATCGTCTCAAAAATAGTGTTAAAATAGGCCATAAAGAGAATGTATTAAATTTTCTATACCAACAATGTCTTATTTTTAAAAAGGGGCCTTAAATTTTTTTCGGAATCAGTTAACCATTATAAATGAGAAATAAAAAACGAATTTTTAATTATCCCCGCCAAAAATAAAAAAGTTTGCCCTAATGTATAGGTTTTTTACACATATTCCCGTCTGACATTTTGGAAAACTCCAGTATAAATTTCCGAATACCTATCGCTCCAGACCCGTTGTTTCCATGTTTCCAAAAAATTTAAGGAATTTTACTTGGAGTGTGCACGAGCTTTTCCCGGAAAAAGTAGGTCCAGGGAAACTCCAAAAAAGCGGTACGGGACCCGCCCCACATCCAGGGGGGACAAAGAACTAAAACTGAGAGTGCTGCGAAAAAAAATTTAAAAAAATTTGCCTAAAGTCTGTTAATGTTACCCCCGCCGTTTGGAACACACTATTTTGTTTTTTCTTTAAAAAAAACATACGTCATCCAACAACGCCCTGAAAAAGCGTTTGCGAAGCTAGTTAAAAAAATCAGCAGTTGCACAGATGAAATTGAAGTTCGCTTTTTAAGGCTGGTTTGGTGGGAATTATTACATTGTTTAGGGTCGTTTTTTGGGGCTACAGTGACCAGGCATTACAAAATTTGGGAAAATTAACTAAACAAATTTGTTACCAACAAGGTGATTTTGTTTTTTTTGTTTCCAAACACTCGCAATCTTTTTACTCAAAGCACCAACTGCAAAGATTAAAAAGTTTAAAAGTTATAAAAAACAGATGAAAATTAACATGGACTCGAACACCAAAAGCGGCTATATTTTAATCAGAAACATGATGCTCTTCTTCAGTTGTATTTCACAAAAAAAAAGGAAAAAAGGTGTTTTTTTTTCACTTTGAGTTCGAATTATTTATTATATATCAACAGGCTTTTAAAAAATCGTTCTGGAAATATCCAAAAAATCCTAAATTGAAAAAACCCCCTTATCTCGAAAAAAAACTTTATGCCCGCGGAACTAGTTAGTAGCTATTTGCATAGCTGTTTGGTGTGCGTGGACCCCCTTTCAGGGAAAACCCACTAGGTATTTGGATGTTAATAAGCGAATGTAAAAGTGCTGTTTTTTAAAGGCCCGACCAAAAAAAGCCCTGAGACTGAGGAAAAATGTTAAGACTGATTGTTGTGGCGGGATTCGAACCCCTGACCATCCGAAACAGAATTTTTCAAACTAGCATTTTTTTTTTTTATACCGTCTACCTTTCGTAAAAACAAACATGGAACGTGGAAATTACTAAACACAGTAATTTGTAAGAAAAGGGTTTTTGAGATTGGTAGAGAAAGTGATTCGTTTCAAAGGGAATTTTTTGCATATTTCTTGTTGACACTCAAGTGTGCGCATGGGGGGCATTAATTTTTGGGCTGGGGTCGATCATATGTCGGGAAAAACCGGAAAAAATCAACAAAAAAAACTAAAATGAAAAATAAAAAGAATGTAAGTGATGATTGATGAATGAATGAATGAATGAAAGGGAAGGGGAAAGGGAAAGATGTATTTTGTTTTTATTGCCCCTCCTCCTCTCCCCCCCCCCCCCCCCTATGATGCGCATGGTGGGCATTCATTTTGACTGGGGTCGAATGTCGGGAAAAACCCGAAAAAATAAAAAATGAAAAATGAAAGATGTAAATATGAGGAAGGAAGGAAGATATTTGTTTTCATGTGCCCCCCCCCCCCCCCCCCGAAAAAAAAGCATGGGGGGCATTAAAATTTTGACTGGGTGTCGATAAATGGGAAAACCTAAAAAAAAATCAACGAAATAAAATTAAACTGAAAAATGAAGAATGTGAATGGAAGAAAGGAGATATTTAGTTTTTATGGCCCCGCTCCCCCGTTTATAAAATAGCGCACGCCACGTCACCCACTGCAAAGTGGTAAGCGCGTCGGTTTTTAAAAAGTTCTATGTAGCCGTAGAGATTTTCAACATCGCCTAGCTCCCCGGGCCGCGTGCTGCCCTGAAGTAACTGAGGGGCCCAAAAAACACCACCGACCTTCGACGTGGGGTCCTCTCTAGCCTACGGCTCAGCCGACGGGCCCCCCCGTTTTTAAGGCCCAGTTTTGTCGCCGCGGAGAGAGGAGGGGGGGTGGAATAGGTTTCATAATGAAATAGTGAATTTGAAGCTTTTTTGGGATTTTGACCGAAAATAGGTTCTAGGGTTCCCCTTTAAAAGAAGTTGAAACATGCTCAAAGTCAAATCGTTATGGGATTCCGGGAAAATCCTAAAGGGTTTTAAAAGGGTTTTTTTTACAAGATAAAAATAATTTACTCGCTGAAAAAAAAAAAAGAAAAGTTACATGGGCTTTTTTTTCATTATCATTATCTATGTTTTTTTGTCTTTTTTTCCCATAGGCTTGGATTAATTTGTTGTTAATTATTGTTATTATTATTTTTTTTACCTCCCTATGACTATGAGCTGCTATTACATATGTAACCAATGTACTAATAAGCATTTTTTCTTTGTGAATAAACATTTTGTGGAATTGAAAGTGAATTGAAAATTGACACTTAGAGACACTCCACACTAAACGCAGCTTGTGTTACTAGAAACGTTTTTAAAAACCATAAACCTAAAACCTCGGTTTGTCCCTCGCCGCCACCTCCCTTGAGGTAGCCCAGTAAAAAGGAGAAATACACAAAAGGATGTACCTGTACGACAGAAGATCTGATCCCCCCCAACGTTGGTGCATCATACGTTCTACCCTTTAACCAAAGCTTACTAGTGTGGATTAGGAAAATACTATTTTATTAATAATTAACCCAGACAGGGACTTGAACTGTGAACATCTAGCCATACATGCTTTGTAGTTAAAGAGTAATTGGACCCTGAAAAAATAAACATTGTCACATTTCCATGTGACTAACTTATTGTGTAGATGCACAAGCTAATCAAACAAGTGATTCTCCATTAGTTTTAGAGCTCCAACAATGATACATTCTAGAGTAGTCAAACCATTGCCTACTATTCATTATTTCATTACCTGGATAACAATAGAAAAATAATTGAGGAAATCATTTGCTAGCCTACTGTGATGCATGTTTAAACTCAAAACTATTGTAACAACTTGTAAAGAATCATCACAGTTTGAGTTCAAGTCGGGGCAAACGCTTGCTACAATAATTATTATGCCATCGATCCATATAATATTCTGTACAACAAAATTAGTGCCTTTAAATGTCATATAACTATAAGGTAAACTAGAACAGAAGTGTTAAATTAATAGTTACAAGAGTATGCCGTTTAAAATACATAAACCAAATAGGCATGGAACAGTAACAAACGAGTGTATAAAAGCAGTGGGTAATTTGGGGGCGCCCGCCCACTTAATTATCAAAATTGTCAAGTCAATACAATTAGAATGTTGTAACACACAATACTATTTCCAAAAATGCGATTTTTGAGTTGAAAAAGCTTTTTCCCAAAAATTTATTATTATTTTTTTAATTATTTAATTATTAGTGTTTTTCAGCATTTAAAAAGTAAACAAATAAGAATTTTTCGCCTTTGGCCATTATAAACCATAGGCAGAACTGAAACTTTACTCAGCACACCCGAATTAGTTTTTTTATGGCAGCCCCCTACCTTTCTCATAATTCCGGGGATATGCTAGGCTACTGCTTGCAATGTTTGTTTTGTAAATTAGGGTATCATGAAAATAAACTCGCAAATTTTGTTAGTTTAATATCCCAAAATGTTCTATAGACTCCAACAAAAAACGCCTTGCGAGACTATACGGATAGTTCTGGCTTGTTGAGTAGTTCTGAAAAATTTTGAAGTGACAAGATAATTGAATCGGTTTTTTGAGAAACCGAATAAGTCACCCAAACTGTGTAAATGAGTTAAGATAGCCATTTTCTTCAGAATTTCAAGACATATCGATTATTAGTAGAGAAACAAAATATTTTTCAACCATGCCTGTGTATATTACAGGGTGTCAATTTTCCCTTTGAGTTGAAAAACCAAAAATCAGTCCATACGTTCTGAAAAAAAAAAATGATTGATTTGAGAAACGGAACTAGTCAATTTCAGTAAAATTAGTCATTGGCTCTCATTGGCGAGTAATTTTAATTAAACAAAGCTTAAAAAAATGTAGTTTTATGTTTACTAGGTATAATAAACAATCATACAAACCTATGATACTAGGCCTATGTACTTTATTTTTACTAATTTTAAATATCCCCGCCCCATTTAATTGAGAAACCAAATAAGTCCATGCTAATTACACCCGCGTAATTATGAAATTACGTGCTCATAAATATCAATATCAACAAAAATCAATGTAACTAGGCCTATGCCACACCTAAATTACTACATCAAAAAACCTGCATTATTTGACTTCAGGGTATTAAATGCACGATTTTTGCGTTTAACTCAGAACAATGGTTACATGACTTTTTTCGGTTTCTCAAATAACAGATTCAATTGTTAACTGACAATAGGCCTATGTGTAAAATACCACCATTTGGAACATGGGAAAAATCCAAAAAGTTCTAAGGCTATGCGAATGTGCCACACACCCGCACTAGCTGAGCCCCCAGAGTGAGGGGGGGGGGGGCCTCACTCCAATTGTACCAGAAAACATCCTTTTCCCAAAACAATAGAATAGACCCAGCGTTGAGCGTCCGCCCACTTATTATTTTATAAATTAACCACTGTAAAAAAGTAACCTATTGTTGCAAAAATTGTAAAATTAATTTTAAGCTCCTAATACTTCAGCCAAAACAATACAGAAACCAAAAGTACAACATAAAGTCCAACACAAAAAGCAGGCGATTCATGCCACTATTTGACATAATTGCCATTACCTACACCACTGTATATAAAAATATGAATGTAATAGAGCATGAATTGAGAAATGTCTGCATGATAAGAGTTCAGTTGTTGGAAACAAACATAAACTGTCTCCCACAGCTGGACATCAAACAAAATACATTATGATCTTATGTGATGACTCATGTCAATGACTTACTCCACCTGTTAGGCCTCACGTAAGTAGCAACTCCCTCGATTCGATTGGAGCGAACACTAGGTTCCACTTTCAAGATGGCTGCTTTACCACCAAACGGCCGTCTTGAAGAAATGTCTCGACAGATAACCTCTTCATTAAAACAGAGTTTTAAGACCGAAACGTGTCTTCAATGCTTCGACGTTTGAAACAAGTGTTTCTCCGGAAGATTGTTTCCACATCATTAGTTATGAATGATAATTCAAACCTAAACTCAACTTTGTTATCCGGTGGGCCGATGAACATCACAAAGGCTTTAAACTCCCCTGTTGTCTTGCTGTACGAGCGGTGCAGAGTGAAGACTTGGTTGTGCGCAGCCAGGACATCTGTGTGAAGAGTATCGTCCGTCGTCGAGTGAAGGAACAGGTGTGGTAGGTCGCGCCACGTCTGGTCTGGATGCTCAGAGGACGCGTGAGCCAGCATCGTGTTGGGACGACCTCGCCAGCCGCACGACCTCTGTAGAGGACAGATGTACTGGCGCTCAGGGCAGACTTTGCTGTGTTTCTCCAAGTCACCAGTCGGCATGCGTTGCAGGCAGTCACTACAAGGCAGCTGAAACTCTTCACTCAAGCTCTCCAAGGCTATACTCCGAGCTTTGCCAAAGATCTCCTGGCACAAGGGGCAAACTGTAATGCTGGGGTTTGACCGACAAGCATGGCATAAGCTGTGGCCATTGAGACAAAGGTGTATGGGTGCACTCATAACCTTAAAACACACAGGGCATTCTAGAGATCTGAAGATGCTCTTCTCCCAATCAGTAATTGAGCCAGGTGGTTCCTTGCCATTCTGCAAGGTAGAAGCTACACAATGAAGAAGAGGTGTTGGTGCAGTGTTGGATTTGGGTACAACCAACAACAGAGAATACTTCAAAGCAAGTGCCACTTGCTTTATCATCAGCCTTGGTGACTTTGGCAATAGAGTTGGAACATACAGGTTTTTCTTTCCCTGACCCAGCTGACCACTTGTTCCGTTGCCACACATCAGTACCTCGCCTGGCTCTGACAACAGAGCACTGTGGTTACATCCAGCTATAACTTTCGAGATCGTGTGGTTCTCAAGGCCAGTAATCTTAGTGGGGGTGGATACTTCATTGCAATCTGTTTCCTCAATGCCCAATTGACCCACATCATTACTTCCCCATGTCCAAACAGACCCATCTGCTCTGAGAGCCAAAGTGTGGTAGTTACCACAGGACATCGCAGCTACAGGAGATGATGTTGTCGATACTTGTGTAAACCTTGACACACTTTCAACTGCATCTAAACCAAGTTGACCTTTTTTGTTAGATCCAGACATGAAGAGGATCCAAGTCGCAGAGAGAAGTGCTGTATGATGCCCTCCACAGGAAATGTCAATAATTGACTCGGGGAGATGAAGCACCAGTGTAAAAGTTGTTTGATTGTTTTTATGAGCAAGTCCCAGTTGACCATCACTATTGAGTCCAGTCACCCACACCTCACCGCTGTCAGTAAGTGCCACAGTATGTTTATACCGAGCTGATATCTTCTTGATGATAGGCATTCCGGTCACCAGGACCGGGGAGGGGCTGTCATTCTTGTGACCGAGGCCCAGCTGACCATAATCATTCATTCCACATGCATATATCTCCCCCTTGTCAGTAAGGAACATGGTAAATCTTTGCCCACACGCAGCCTGGGTTACTTTAACACTGGCTAGTGAAGCAACGACTACGAGCCTTGGCTCAGCGATAGAGTCAGTTTTAATGTTGATCCACCCGTTGTCCTGGTTTTTACCGAAAGAATAAACTCTGCCCGACTTGCAAACAAGAATTGAGTGGTCTTGACCACACGCCACCTGGATGAAGGATTCATCTTCGGACAAATATTCCAAGCTTGATCCAGGAGGTAGGTCTTCACCAAATGCCAAGATTCCAGGTCGCTTCACAACAATCGGCTGTACATCTCCCTCAGCCATTCTGAAATTAAAAATACATCTTAAGAAATAATAATAATAATAATAATAATAATAATAATAATAATAATAATATGCATATTATATATAAAATAAATAATAATAATAATAATAATAATAATAATAATAATAATAAAAATAATAATAATAATAATAATAATAAGAAGAAGAAGAATGCAGATACACAAAATCCAGCTCACTACAGACCAATAACATGCCTACCAACTGTGTACAAATTACTTACATCTTGTATTGCAAACAAAATTTACCAGCATTGTGAAGAAGAACATATATTATCAGAGGAACAAAAGGGCTGTAAAAAGTATTCCCAAGGTTGTAAGGAACAGTTGGTTATAGATTCTTTGGTTATGAGACAAACACATGTGTCCAAAAGGAATATTCATACTGCATATATTGACTACAAAAAGGCGTATGACTCTGTGCCTCATTCATGGCTTTTACATGTATTGGAAATATATAAAATAGATCCAATATTAATACAGTTTTTGAAGAACGCTATGAACACATGGAGAACAACGTTAAATATAAAATTGCCAGAGAAAACTTTGTCAACTGGTGAACTAAAAATTGCACGTGGAATATTTCAAGGTGACTCATTTTAAGCCCACTCTGGTTCTGCATGGCGTTAAATCCATTATCAAACTTGCTAAATAAATCAAAATACGGATTCAAAATCAAAGAAAGTGGTAATACACTATTTGTACTGTCTCATTTAATGTACATGGATGATATCAAACTATATGCGATTACAGATGCACAACTCAATCATCTATTACAAATCACACATTCGTTTAGCCAAGATATTCAAATGGAATTTGGATTAGAAAAGTGTTAAATATTATGTGTCAATAAGGGAAAAGTTCAAGCTTCACATGGTGTTCAACTATCGGGTGAAATTGTTATTGAAGAAATGGAAGAAGGTGAGGTGTATAAATACCTTGGGTTCATTCAAGTTGAACAGATTCATCAAGCGGAAGCAAAGAACAAGCTTAAAGATACTTTTGTGAAGAGAGTGAAAGAAATACTGACATCAAATTTAAACGGGAAAAATAAAGTGAAAGCAATTAATACTTATGCAGTACCAGCTTTAATGTATTCTTTCGGTATTTTAACCTGGACACAAACTGAGATGCAAGCAATTAATCGAAAAATAAGAACTCTTCTAACAGAATACCGACTTCATCACCCCAGAGCGGCGGTCGAACGGACGACATTGTCTAGGTTACGTGGTGGAAGAGGGATAACTGATTTAAATAACGTACGTATTAAGCAAATCAATTTGTTAAGGGAATACTTCTATAGTAAAAGTACTTCGCGATTACATACAGCTGTAGTGCAAGCGGATGTCAACCTCACACCATTAGATCTGCATAATGATGACAATTTTGCAGACAATCTCATAAGTGATGATATGAAAGAAGAAATGTGGAAACTTAAGATACTACATGGGAGACATCACACAGAATTGCATCGTGATTATGTAGACACTGATGCATCTAATAAATGGTTACAAGTAGGCGATTTCGGAGAAACAGAGGGATTTTTCATGGCCATACAGGATCAAGTAATTGCTACACGAAATTACAAGAAGCACATCATTAAAGACAAGACAATTCTGGATGATAAATGTAGAAAGTGCCACTTGACCAATGAGACCATAGATCATGTAATATCGGGATGTAAACTTCCAGCCCAGTCAGACTATTTGCACAGACATAATCAAGTTGCCAACATAATTCACAAACATCTGGCCCAAAAGTGTTCGTTACTGGAGAAACATCGTACCGGTACCATACTACAAGTACCAACCTGAAAAAGTATTAGAAAATTGTGATTGGAAACTTTATTATGATCGGGCTGTTATTACAGATAAGACGATACAACATAATAGGCCTGATATCATTTTAACGGATAAATCAAAAAGGCAAACATTTATTATTGATGTAGCAATTCCACTAAGTCAAAATATTGAAACAACGTGGGACAGAAAAGTTAGCCGCTACTTTGACTTAGGACAAGAAATAAAGAAATGTGGAAACAAGATCAAGTCATACAATACCAATTATTGTGTCTGCCACGGCAGTTATACCACACAACCTACACAATAGTTTACACCAAACTGGACATTTACAAGAATTTATTCATCAAAATGCAGAAAGCGGTTATAATTTGTACATGCCATATAGTCCGAAAATTCCTCAATGACAATGTTTTATAAAACCATTTTATGTTGTATATTTTGTAAAGATTAAGATTAGTTTTTGATTTGAATGTTATGTTGAATACTGTATAGATTTTAGATAAGTTTTGAATATGAATGTTTTGTTATTATTATAGGCACATGTATTGCTTGACATAGTCCGCAATACATTGCATTTACTTGTACCGGTTTGTACCGAGATGTGGAAACATGTGAATAAAAATAATAATAATAATAATAATAATAATAAGTGAACTTTATTTGTAAATAATAATAATAATACATTACATTTACAAAATGGCGAGGTTCGAACAGTGTTCGCTCTCACAATCTTACTAAAATAAACAAATGTAATTTAACTTAACTTAACGTAGGATATTATCAAAATTAATCTTAGAGATAAACTGGTAGTGCGGTAACGCAGATAAATTGTTCGTTGTGCGGCATGTTCTCTTGAGAATAGTCCGCACACTACTATCCAAATCCACTTTGTATTAGATTAATACGTATAACTACATTCATAATATTAGTCCTTCTACCAAACACAATATAGAAATTAAGTATTATTGATTAAGACTAGGGAAACGCCAAAGTCGTTGTTAGACGAGTGAGAGAGCCACGTGTTGAGTACCCGGGAACATTTGCATTTAAGTTAGATAATTATATTATGGTATAAATTATAGTGTTTTTAAGTTAAGTTTGTATAAGAACACATCAACTGTAAGGCCATAATGCGCCACTCTAGCCTATGATAGGCTAGGGAGGCCTATAGGTAGGGGGAAGAAAAGTAATGTTAGTAAGTTGTAACACAACGAACCCACGACCCCTCAGGTAATCGATAAGCTCTCGTTGGATACTTCACTAAATAGTTAAACTTCGAAAAATAACATTTAATAAACAAAAACATACTCGGCGATGGGTCGCCTAATTAAAGTGAAACACGATTTCTGATCTCACTTGGAAATAAAAATTAATTGATTTTAAAACAACTGATCAAGACTAAATCACTCAAACTTGAATGATTACTCTACCTAGGCGTGAACCTGGTACTCAAGTCTAAAGTTACCTAACCAGTTCATACACACTCTATAACTCTACCAA
>JAMZAV010014838.1:0-12947 GCA_024449915.1 Sweltsa coloradensis | reverse complement strand
CTAAATGATTTTGTAATGGAACTTGAAGAAGTAAGATCCCAAGCATACTAAAAACTTTAAAAAAGCTCATCCATCAACGCGACTAAAAAAGGGATTCGCGAAGGGGCTAGATGACTTATTGGATAAGCGAAGCGAAGACTTTAATAATTTCACTGGCCCCCTAAAATAATTAGCTACTTTATTTTTATTTTTATATTGTATGTTTGTTCGCGCTCTGCCGGGCAAACGGCATAATATGCCTTTTTGATACAAATTTGTGGGAACCTTCGAAATATCTGAACTTAGACTTGCCATGTTTTTGGGTGCAATCGATTAAATATTTCCTATGATTATCGTACTTTTACGATTTATTTTTTATTTTTAATGAGATATT
Source organism: Sweltsa coloradensis (assembly GCA_024449915.1). Lineage (NCBI taxonomy): Eukaryota > Metazoa > Arthropoda > Insecta > Plecoptera > Chloroperlidae > Sweltsa > Sweltsa coloradensis. The sequence continues at coordinate 12,574 of JAMZAV010014838.1, read as the reverse complement.
TTCGTAATATTTGGCAAACCGCAAACGGCTACTCTGATATTGATGAAACTTTATGGGAACGTTCAAAATCACTGAAATTATGTATATGTTATGATTTTAGAGACATATGGAGAAATATTTCTCATAGAAATTAATCATACTTTTACGATTCCCCCCCGTTTTTTAATACGATATTTTCGTGATATTTGGGCCGATCCATCACATTATTCACATTACAAAATAGTAGTGCCACTTATGTGTAAAAAGGGGAATTATAGAGTAGTTATTTCATAGTAAAGTTTGTCTAAACGCACTAAATGCGCACTAAATGTTGAGGAATTCAGTTTTAGTACGCGTTTTGCTGGAGTGTGGCAGGGCGGGGAGATTCGCGCACCACCCCGACTCGCACAGAAGGCAAGCGGTACTTCACCCCTGCGGTCTGCTATGCCCGCAACCCCTATTGCATCCGCGTGTGGCAGGTAGTAGGTTCGTCAGGCGCGTCGACCAAGAGTTGGGCAACGTAAGCCGACGGGGTGGTCAGTGGGCACTAGGGGTGGGCATTAATATCCATGGCTACTGCAATGTTGATAACATTCTTAAAGGAACCTTTGTAATTAAAACGGATTTTAAATATGGATTTTGAAGTAATTAACTCAATGCCTGTTTAGTGGTTCATGGTGGATGGTTGGTTGTATTGTATATATTTTTGGACGGATTTTAGTCATTGTCCAAAATTCTCATCAGCTCAAATAGCGAATGCTTTAATATATGACATTTATTAATTGATAGGCAAACATTGTTGCATATTAGGAAAACGTCAAAGTAGAAGTAAGACGAGTGAGTGAGCCATGTGTTGAGTACCCGGACACATTTTTTTTCCCCCCACTGCCAAAGATTGGATCTAGAGTTCTAGACAACATAGGTCTTTCCTCCCTAGCCGATCATGGGCTAGAGTGGTGCATTACGTCCTTACAGTTGACGCGCCCTTATAGCAACTAAATTCAAAACACTATAATTTATACCATATATTACAATCAACTTAAATGCAAATGATCCCAGGTACTCAACACATGCCTCGCTCACTCGTCTAACAACGACTTTGACGTTTTCCAAGTTTAGTTGGCAAAAGTGCCTTTATACAAGGAATGTGGAAGACCTGGGATTAGTTCTAAGTACACTAGTCACGGATGTCTGTTGTAAAATTTCAGCTCAATCTATTCGGCCGTTCGGCCATATGGGATCGGATTTTTTTTACAAACATGATATTGTCACCTCGAGACCCGTTCGACTTGCATTGTAAGACTCGTTCGCTTAGCTTAGCGATTTGAAGTAATAATGTTTTCAATTGCAAACTTAAGAAGACAAATTTTTGTAACCATGCCTAGTTGATGAGTTAAAGATTTAATTCAATCTGAAAGTATACAATTTTACTGGCGGCGGTAATGAATATAGAAAAGAAGAAAATTGCAATACGCCGCACAACATGAAATAAATAGATTTCGAAGGATTCTTTACCTATTTTTAAACACATATGTCCAATGTTACGCCGCACCAATGCACAATACAAAATACAACATTTTTCTACAGAAAGAGTCCACATTCGAAAATCCTAAGTAAGATGTAGTTCTTTCTTCCTACATCCTGCCTCCCCCACGATTGAAGTACCGATTCACCACTGTGTAATGCGGTTTCGCCCCCCCCCCCCCCTACATTAAAAATCCTCTGCGCACGCCAATGTTTTTTAAAAGCTTGCTGACGCATTTTCCTAGTGGTACTTTTAAACCCCTCCTCTGTTTTTAGAAGCCTCTAAAGGAATCGGGGAACACTGTAGTTCGATCTAGTGGCCGAAAATTAAACTAGAATGGCTACATGAGTATAGCATGATCCAGGAAAGAAGTATTCGTTATAACCTAGTAATGTGCATATACGTCATTAGACATAAAATTATATCTTATGACCAAACCTGTAGCAACAAAGGACCAACAAATTCTAAGTGTTTAACATTTTATACAGAACGACCCAACCAGAGGTATCATTACACCTAAAATATTATATCTAATAGTCCCACTGCAGGGATCATTAGGTATAACTTCTTCCAAATGCATTGGTTTCTTCACTCCAGAACCTTACAAGATAGGTCATTACACATAAAGTTATATGCAATGACCCAACCTGTCGCACCAGCAGGCCGAAAACATTCCAAGTGTTTGACATTTTATACATAACGACCCAACAAGTGGTGTCATTACACCTAAAATATTATATGTAATGGTCCCACTGCAGGGATCATTAGGTATAACTTCTTCCAAATGTATTGGTTTCTTCACTCCAGAACCTTACAAGATAGGTCGTTACACATAAAGTTATATGCAATGACCCAACCTGTCGTACCAGCAGGCCGAAAACATTCTAAGTGTTTGACGTTGTATACATAACGACCCAACAAGTGGTGTCATTACACCTAAAATATTATGTGTAATGGTCCCACTGCAGGGATCATTAGGTATAACTTCTTCCAAATGTATTGGTTCCTTCACTCCAGAACCTTACAAGATAGGTCGTTACACATAAAGTTATATGCAATGACCCAACCTGTCCCATCATTAGACCGAAAACATTCCAAGTGTTTAACATTTTATACATAACTAGCCAACAAGTGGTGTCATTACACCTAAAATATTATGTGTAATGGTCCCACTGCAGGGATCATTAGGTATAACTTCTTCCAAATGTATTGGTTCCTTCACTCCAGAACCTTACAAGATAGGTCGTTACACATAAAGTTATATGCAATGACCCAACCTGTCCCATCATTAGACCGAAAACATTCCAAGTGTTTAACATTTTATACATAACTAGCCAACAAGTGGTGTTATTACACCTAAAATATTATATGTAATAGTCCCATTGCAGGGATTATTAGGTATAACTTCTTCCAAATGTATTGGTTTCTTCACTTCAGAGCTCTACTAGATAGGTCATTACACATAAAGTTATATGCAATGACCCAACCAGTCGCATCGTCCGTCCGAAAAAGTTCTAAGTCTAAAATAAGAGTGGATCGTTAGGTAGAAAAAGTTTTATGCCGTATGACCCCTTTAGAAAGTCAATTCTAGATGGGTCACTAGACCGAAAATATTTAGGCCCATTGACCCATCAGGATGAAATTTTAGGTCCGATGACACATCGGTTTAACATTATACGCTACGACCCATGCTGTACCTAACAACAGGTAGAAAATGTTATACCCAATGACGGTTATATGCAATAGATATCACTGCTGAAAAGCATCATGGGCTATTACACATAACATTTTCGGTGCAATGGGCGTTATATGCATTGGGGTTTCTATGTAGTGCACCCGCCCCTCCTAAGTAGGCCTACTTTCTTTGCAGACGACTGTGCTGGTACAAGAATCAAACCAATCACGTATTTCTTGTATAAGACTCCACGGTGACAACAGACTTCCTCTCAATCTCATCATCATTACGAGACTCTTGCCAACACAAAGGCCGACTATTACCGCGTGTCTGAGTCAACACCTCTGCCGGCGCGGGAGGATAACAGTCATTACAGGTCGTTATCATTATGTCGCTGTCGGGTCCCCCTCATCACCGCCGAGGTGTCCTCTTGCAGTGGCCGTGGTCGATTAGATTAGACCATGGCTCGTGCGGCCTCAAAGCCTGGGAGACGTTTGCGGTTTGAGGTTATGGGATTTAAGGGCGCGTTAACCGTTGGTCATAATGTGGCACTCTAGCCTAGAGGTTTTGAGGTCTGGGGAGTGGGGAGTGGGGAGGAGACCCTAGTGCTGTACATATCCAGCCACAAGCAAGGGGTAGGGAGGAGGGGGGTCCCTGCCGTTGTCGTCTTTGTCATTGTTCGTATAGGCGCTCCACGCTAAGAAAGGAGTTGCGCGCGCTTTTAACGGGTGAATTGTAGCCATTCAGCAGTCTCCAATTTAAAATAACGATCGCTGATTGGCCCGTCGAAAGCGCGCGCATCTCCTTTCTTAGCGTGGAGCGCCTATTGTCGTTGACGTCGTCGGGGAGGACGTCAAGACCAGCGTGAGGGGTCCCCGACGACGACTGCCAGAGCTCGTCTCTAGTTTCGAAGAGTGTTGGCCGCTAGACTTTGCCTCTTTTCTCTGCGTTTACAACCAGGATACGTTATGTCATAGTCTTCATACAAGTAGTCGTCTCTATTATCATTGTTACTAAATCTTAAAACCCAGTCTAGTGTCTCTTCTAAAATTGATTTATATGCAATTTGGATACCTTTATGCTTTTGCAAAGGAACATCTTAAATATCAAACTAATTGCAACACAGAAATAATTATAACGTTCTTCTTTACAAGTCCGTATAAATAAAAATAAATAAAAACACATACTTTTTCATTTGAGTCTCAGTATGGGGAATATTGTACACGATTTTTTATGTGCTTCGGTGCCGGAAGTTGGACGGCTCCAAAGTTATACCATTTACGTAAACCCGAACTTACAATTGATTAAAGTCCACTTCAGAAATTAAGAAGCCTCTACCAAAACCACAATTTGAAGCTAAGACCTTTTGTATTGAAAGAACGACTACATCCTACACGACTCCCCAGTCCCCCCCCCCTAATCATCGTTTTTGTTTTTTTTACAGTGATTATCAATCTCTTGTAATGCAGTTGCATGAAGTTCCGGCGGAGACAGCGCACAATCGCTGCAGTGTTGAATGAATGATGATGCACACCTGTCTGTCTTGGAGCAATCCCCCCTTCCATCACCTCTAACGCCGTCCTCTCATCATGATTGTCAATTGTCATCCTTCTATAGCCTAGAGCTGCTTGCATCCTGTATAAGATAAGAAAATTGTATTTATTAGCTGAAATCAGCTTATAGTTAAGATCATAAGTATAAATGCATTAATGCTTTAAAAACTAGACTACATTCATAGATCATAAGTATACAATTGAAACGGTATAAGATGACTAGACAAGACTGCTAACTTGAAGCTTTTCAACATTTATTCTTACTTACCTTTTCACACCATTATGGAGCGAAACTCCTATGTATGCATCACTGTTCAGTCCGTTCGCCTGTCTGTAGGTGTATGTCACATAAAATTGAATGTTTTGGTGACCCTAGAAGACAGCGGCCACACTCAAAGATGATGTATTTCTAGCCCGGCGCCTCCACCAATACATATCAATGTTCGTTGGGGTTTGTTCTTTGACAACCTGTTGGTTAGTGTCCCATGGTTCAATTTTTACATCAAACTTCTTTGATTCAAGGACAAGAGAAACACATTCTTGCTAATAAAATACAATATATAATAATAATTTTTGTAGGAAGCCTGCCCAGGGTGTAATTAATAAAGATAAGGATAATTGTGAAGGGATGTCCAAGGGCTAATTAAGGGGACTAAATCCCTTGCATTCGCAATAACGACTCAAGAAAACCTCGGAAAAAACTTCAGTCAGGATTGCCGGTCTCGACGGTATTTGAACCCGGGACCTCCCAAATCAGAGTCGCTCGAGTTAACACTGTTGGCTAATAAAATACAACAATGGTCCCTTTCATTGCTTATTTTTTGTCCTTGAATGCAAGAAATTATATGAAGTTCGATCTCTATTTTGCGTTCTCCATATCGGTGCTCTGATATATTCGTAAATTGTTAACGAACGAGCGCGAACGAGTCGAATTTTGAACCCAGCCCGAAAATACCGACCACAGAATATTTGTTTTGGTTTATTTGGATTTAAGGACGCGTCAACCGTTAGGTCATAATGCTCCACTCTAACCTAGGGGGGGGGGGAGGAAGGGCCCATGCTGGTCAGAACCAGCCACGGGTAAGGGGAGGAAAGGGGGTTCTCACGTCGCGGTCGTCATTGTCTTTGTCATCGTTCGTGGTGTCATTGTCGTCATCGTCGTCGAGGGGTCGTCAAGGGAAGGGGGCAAGGTCCCCGACGACGATTGCCAGAGCTCGCCTCTAGATTCGGGGAGTAATATACTACCCTTCTTACTAGCTGATGTTTGCGAGGTGGACTTTTTCTCTTAAATCGCCTATTACGATTAACAGAGCCATGCTCTAGGCCAATTTTACCCCGGGCCCAGACGGGGGACCACAGAACATCTCATACGGTTATTATGTACAAAAACCCAACTTATAGAAACGGCCAACTGTATAATATCTTCTGGTCCATGTCCCCGATCTTGAATTACTCACAGTCGTTTCTCGTCTTACTCAGTCTCGTTACATATCCAACACTTCAAATATGATTTATTATGCATCATCAATCACTTCTTTGGGAGTCGTATTATCATAGATCTGAACATTATATTAATTACTAAACTCCAATCACCACAACACAATAGCAATGAGTATGACTAGGTATTATCATAGCATGCGTCATCATCAGTAAACCCTATTTAGGCCGAGGTCGTGCTAAGTGATAAAGATAATTCCTTCAACACTTCGCCGACCGTTAGGTAAACACCAGTCACCACGTTGCGACCCGGAGGATATTTGCATAGAGTGAACCAAGTTGGCTTGCAGTTGGCAGATCACTTCCGGTTTGTGTTATCTGGTGATACAGGGCCGATAGAAGTAGACTACTTCTTGTTTGTGTTATCAGGAATGCATATCCGAGTCCGATAGAAGTAGACTACTTCTTGTTTGTGTTATCTGGTGATACGGGCCGATAGAAGTAGACCACTTCTTGTTTGTGTTATCTGGTGATACAGGGCCAATAGAAGTAGACTACTTCTTGTTTGTGTTATCAGGAATACATGTCCGAATCCGATAGAAGTAGACCACTTCTTGTTTGTGTTATCAGGTGATACAGGGGCGATAGAAGTAGCTCAAGAGTCAAGAGGTAGCCGCTAGACGGGAGGTTGACGGTTCGAGGCGCTCCACGCTAAGAAAGTGTTGCGCGCGCTTTTAACGGGTGAATTGTAGCCATTCAGCAGGCTCCAATTTAAAATAACGATCGCTGATTGGCCCGTCGAAAGCGCGCGCATCTCCTTTCTTAGCGTGGATACCACCTCCTGAAGGTTTTCCCAGGTTTCAAAGAGTAAAAAACAAATGCTGGTGCTAGGTCCTATAACATTCCCTCCCTCCCAAATATTATGTTCATACCTTGTTATTCACCTCCTGAAGGGGGGCAAGTTTCCTAGGTGAAATATATAACAGTTTTATGGCGTTTTATCATTGTGCACAATGACCAGGTGTATAAGGTCGTTGGTATTGTTGGAGTTGGCGATAATAAATGTCAACCGTCCCCTTTATTCTGCAATGCCCTCATCACAAAATCAGACATTAACAACCACTTACACAATACCTAATAGTTATTTATTGTTCTCATCCATCAATCGGCAACACGATTCAGACGAATTGACATTTACAATCATATATACAAAAGTTGACTTTTTGCAAGTCTTACGAAAAAATTAGATCTGCTAAGGAAGTTTTAAACAAGTCTGTGCTATGCCCAGCATGTGCTGTAAGCCTGTAATCGAACCCTCTGGCTCCGCGTCCACCTCCCGGCCTCCGACGTGCTAGCTCTCAGCCATGCTCGTCGGAATGTTGTTGCAAGGGTGCAGGTTGTACATTACTTTTGGTTGGCCCACCCTAAGCCAGATTACTCCAGCAGGCCAGGATACTTTTAGCTTCACCCAGGTATTACATTACGCGGTTGCTTGACTTCAAATGAAGATCAACGAATCAACGTTGAGAGCCGAGCCGACAAAGAAGATTCTCTGATAGCCACAAAAACAGAGACCATTCTAAAACTCTCTCCCTCGACCGCTGCACTCACCCCAACCAACGTGCTGGCTAAATCTGTACTCTTGTGAATACAGGTAACAGAACACTCCGTTGTTTGTTACACAACTACACAATCAACTACCTCATTGTCACTCTAAACTAACCAGCGGAATACTGAGTGTATGTCGAGCATGAAAAATCATAAATTACTTTTCCTATTTCGTAGGAAACCTACCCCTCTGGCCTCTAGAGTGCACGTAAATTTAATAACCAACCTTCAAAACACAATGATTAGAACCATGACACCATGCTTTTCAAAAAGAAATCCAAGATATAACAGCATACAAATGAAATATCACTTTTGCAATGTACTACCTGTATCATATTAGATTTATTTTAAAATTTTATTTCAATAGACAATATGAAGCAAACGAAAATACGGGGATTACGCGGTCGAAATCAAGAGGGAATTACTTTTTGCCTAAATTCAATAACAAATATGGAAAACGAACACTTTTTTATTTGACACCTGCTATTTTCAACAGCCTACCTGGTCATCTGCGCAATCTAGAAAAGATCTCAGCCATTAAATCTGAATTAAAGTTTTATTTGCTCGATTGTTTATGTGCAGTCTACAACACCTAATCATTCATCTCAATTCCCAATTTGCTTTTATTTTTTATTTTTTATTGCAGTTGTTCAATTTACTATTTTCATTATGTATCCTGTTGGTTTGCTTTAAGATTTGATTACAATGACAAGTCTGTTTTTTTTTTTTTTGGAGGAGTCTTGAAATATTTAGATACTTGGTGCAAGTATGTAAATTTATTCATCTAATACTGTGTTGTTTTTGTGTTACCTCAAGTATAATATTTTTATATTCAATATTCAATTTTTTTTTTTTTTAGTTTGTTTTGTTATACAGGACGGTGTTCCACTGAGTTTGTTCTATTTTTCTTTGTTATTGTTGTAATAACTTCGCACAACACCGTAGTTGTATGAAATGTACACATTGTTGTGGTTTAAACCACAGACAAGCCTTACTTTAAGGCTTTGTGGACCGAAGCATATAAAAAATGTACACATATGTAATTAATGAATAAAAAAATTAAAAAATTCTTCTTCTTATTATTATTATTATTATTATTATTATTATTATTATTATTATTATTATTATTATTATTTTTATTATTTTTATTAGGCTTATATTTTTACACACCTATGTAAATGTGTAAGTTGAGTTGAGGGAATAGTGGCATTCGTCTGTATGACCTAAGAAAACCTAGGAAACCCTGTCAGTTATGATTGCCAGTGGTGTGTGAGCTACCTCTATCGAAAAACTGAAGATAAAAAAAGGGCGGAACCAGATTTGTTACAGGAGAAACAATTTTTGAACATTGCCTCTGCTTGATTTATTCCCCAACAAAGTACTACATGATTGAGTGTTAAATAGAATAACCATTCGTGTAATTAAAAATAGAAATGCAAATTTCACAAAAGGATTTACATTATAGTTATACTTATACTCATGGTTTCAATGAAGAACTTGAATCGACAACAGACAACCATTTCTTTGGCGAGCTTTTCTTTTTCCTATCTCTTATGTAAACGATTCTTTGAAAGCGATTGAGGTCATTGGTATTGGTAACCTGGAAATTAAATCTCAGATCAGGTATGTTCCTGATGGTTCATTTCTAAACGTACTTGCGAGATTCCTTGTGTATTCTCGATTAGTAAAATTATATTTACAATGAGAAATACGATGCGACCGCCGACCAGTACCAGAAAGGTGTTTAATTATTGGTAAATTTTTAATTTTTCTAATTCTATTGACCTCCTTTGTGAATAAGTTTTGGTAAGGTCTAACATAGGTATTCTATATTATTTAAATTATTTACAATTTATTTTAAATTAAGAGTTGTGTGGCATTTTGTTTTAAATTTCTATTTTTTTATTCGCATCAAAATCCTAAATGTGGATGGTTCTTGTACTTCTAATGTGAAATTATTACATACAGGTACATTTAAATATCAGCATACAGTTAATTTTAGACAAAAATGATCTATTAATTTTCAGACGATTTTCAAAATCCCCAGCGCCCTTTGTATCGTGCGCGCAAAGCATTGTGGTAGAAAGGGCATTTACACGCTAAATGCCATATGCTCGGGTGTGTGGAGAACTGCGTTTCCAACAATGGCAGTGTAGTCCGCCACAATCCCAACCATATGGCATTTAGCATGTAAAGGCCCTTTTTCCCATAATGCTTTGCAACGGAGCGAGCATGCGCAGTTAATTCTGAAAAGAGAAAATCATTTATTTATAAAAATTGCATTATGTAGCCTTTTTGAAGACTGTTCGGCAATTTCGCATACACAATGTGAATATTAAATATGTGCATTGTTTGTCGAATTAAGAGCATTGTTGACTGTTGAGGAGGCCCTTACTGGGACCCACACCCAGATACCCCGGACTAGCGATCAGTGTCATAAAACGTGTTTGAATATTTATCAGCATCGTTGAAATATGGTCATCAAACAGTACAGCCAATCACAAATGGAATGGTATTAGCATAGCATGTCAGTCTTCACATGGTCACACTCGCACGACATTCCACGCCAATCACTGGTACTTATGACGTCACATCATAGTTTCCACGTATTGCAAGACAGCGCTACCTGTGAGCGGAATGTGGAACCTACTAGCATCTCTGCTACAGTGGCACCACCTGGCGTGTAGGTACGTTGCGATGTCTGCAGCCGAGCCGGCCTGTGCTGCTAGTAGTGGGAGACGAAGGAACTATTGTGAGGAGTTTACTGGCCGCGTAGAAAGCTACATAAAGCGGGACTCTCAAACGAAGAAGACGACACTAGAGTTCCGAGCTTGTTCCGGCGTTCAAATCTCTCATATCACTCATATTATGACAAACTGTAAAGGCGCATTCATAGTACAAACCATTGATGTTTAACTACTGTTAGGCTAGATTAGCAGTCGGTGGTCCACTTCCGTTACAATTGTAAACCATCTTGAAATGACAGTTTACATGTTAATCAAATGAGAGCGATTTGAAGACCGAATATTTTTAAAGATGGCCGCCAGTTTGACAGCTGAGCATACTAGATTTTAAAATCAAATGATTACTAAATTCCCTTGTGCAATAACTTCTTATTGTTTCTGTTTATTCAATATCATGCTGCACAAGCTAAAACCATATCACACAATCCAGTAAAATACTTTATTGCTTTGAAAAAGCATTAATTAAAACGCCAAATCGCCATCTTGAACTGGATTTTCGACGCTTCAATTTGTAACGCTCGCGCCTGTGCGGAAGTATTGGACCACAGATAATAGTGTACTGTGTACTCTGTTACTGTGATTGGACACTGCTAATCTAGCCTACTATAGTACAAACAGGGCAACACGTTTTTCTCCCCGCCCCCCGGACCTTCGGTCACGTGAACCAATAGAGGACATACAACAACAATAAGACTTGATTGTTCTCCACCTTCATTCACCAAGCCGACCTCGCTGTCAAGCTTCACAGAGGCAATATTTTTGCCATTGTTATTTGAGAGACACTGGGTCTCGTACTAGAATAACTCACGAGCGATTAAAGAAATGGCTTATACTTATTGGATGAGCGTAGCGAGCGAAGCGAAGATTCCATTTCACTACACTGGAGAAAAAAATCCGGAATGTTTTTTTTTTTTCTTTTCTTTTTTTTGTATTTTTGTGTGTCTGTGAACACGATTCCGGCTAAACCGATACTCCAATTGCGATGAAATTTTATGGAGGTCTATGAAATCTCTGAACGAAGAACTGCACGGGGGGAAAAATCGATCGAAAATTATTTCTCATGAAAATCGCAATTTTACGATTTTTTTCGATTTTTAACAAAATTCTTCGATTTATAACACCTGCATGCTTTGTCCGATTGTAATAATTTTTGCACAACAACCTTTATTTTATGAATTGATATATTCGTGTGAATTTTGAGCGTTATCGAAAGATAAATTTCTTTAAAAAATCGCAATTTTTGGAATTTTTTTGATTTTCAAATTTCTTTGGCTTATAGCACCTACATGCTTTATCCGATCGTAATGATTTTTTCACAGAACCTTAATTTCATGAATTTATATATTCGTGTGAAATCTGAGCGCAATCGAAAAATTATTTGTTATGAAAATCGAAATTTTACGATTTTTTTCTTTTTTAAATTACGAATAATTTTTTTTTTAAATGAAAGTTTATTTTTTATTTAATTTAAATTAATTTTTAAAAAAATCAACTAAGTAATGATTTTTTCACAGTACAACAGAAAATCCGCATAACACTTAACAACTCAATGCACCAATTACGCTCATCCAACAACGCGGCGGGACTTAAGCGTTTTCCTATACTTTACATAAGGTCGTTTATTATTTCTCGATTTAGTTAGTAGGGAACCACTCCCGTAGGTATAATTGTTTTTGTTTACTACAATTTTGAAATTAAAAAATGAAAAAGTCCCGGTCGGAACGAACTTTTTTAATTTCTAAATTGTAGTTAATAAATTTTAAAAAATCGTTATTTTTTTAGATCTATGCATATGCCATTTGGATATTGATGCGTATTAATTAATTATTACTTTAAAGATGACTAAAATATGAACTGCAGAGAGGGCAAAGTTGGTATATTTGGTGGAGGTGTCTGGTAGTGAAAACTCTCCTATTAAAAAACTAAAAAAAAACATACTAAACCAGTTAACAAATTTGAAAATTGTATATTTGGGGGAGGGGCCGGTAGAAAAACTAACAGTGATCCTCAACCCATCCCCACATACATAACAACGGTTTAACAAGTTTGAAAA
>JAMZAV010014837.1:0-12488 GCA_024449915.1 Sweltsa coloradensis | reverse complement strand
TTGACCTCTAAATGGCCCTTTAAAAACATCTACTGTAGGCTAGTGGAGTAGCTTTAACGTCGGCTACGGCTACTAAGCACTCAAATTAACGAAGATGAGATAGGCCTAGGACCATCATTGCCTAGGCTAGGCCTAGCTAATGAACCTGCCAAAAAAGTAAAATATGACCAAGAGTAGGCCTATGATAAAAAGCGGGTACGTAAAGTCGGTAAAGTTATTGACTCGTGGCTATTGTTAAAATAAAGAAAGTTGCCGTGCATATGTAAAAATAAAGAAAATTATTTTGTCAACCTTGAATTGAGTCTGGGCAACTAAAATTTTGGGCCACTTGCCCAGGTGGGCAAGTAGATTTTTTTAAATTTGTCGAGCCCTGATATCCGTTAAGTTAGATACAAAGAACGGAATACTACTACCTAATAACAATCAAGATCATATTTAATGAGCAGATATTTGATTGTGAGTGAAGATTTCTATCATCCCCTTGATTTACCCCAATTATGCATGCCTCATAATATGGTCATGCTGTGTTAATAAAAAAAAATCCTGAAATATTGTCATCAATCCATTAATAAGAGCACAATTAGCAACAGTATCTACATCACATTTCAAAACATTATTTGTTTCCTCTTATTGAGCAGACTTATCAGCATGTCATTTTAGCATCGTCTAGAATAGATTTGAATATCAGTCTTTGTCAACCTCACTTGTAGGTGTCGTACAGCCTCCAAGCGCAGAATGCCGCAGCCACTAATGATACAGTGGTATGGAGAAGTTTACGCCGCGTATCGTCTTTTCTAACGAGAATAACTGGGGATGTTGACACAAGAGCACTCATCAATGGAAACTTGGAAAATTTTCTGATGTCACTTTCAACTTGGTATTTACAACATGGATCGAATTGCCACGACAATGTGTAAAGCCCAGTGCAGAGCAATGAGAAGGCGCCTAGTGGTGTGCATAGTGCTGCATAAGGGCGTTCAGTCCATATTAACCCTGAAACAAGATGAAAATAAGATACAGTACAGAACAGCACAAATATAAATTATTTAGCATTCCTTCTATTGGGTCCATTGTTTCAATGCGGAAGATCGTCAGTTCAATTACTATAAATCAGGCAGAGGTTTTTTAACTTCTGAAATTAACTTGAGGCCTACCATTATAAATGATATGATATTAGTTAGGCCCTACCAATTACCGTAAAGCAGTGATGATTTCAGACTTTTCCTGCTCTGTGGTGTTGCAAATTTTATTAACTTCTTCTGCGGCTTGATGGTTTGGGAACAATAGGGAATACTCCTCAAATTTACTTTTAATATATTCATAACGTAGTTAATAAAAAGATACGATTCCCAAAACAAATCCGTCGAAAAATGTTTTTTACTTGGTTTTATGAGGGTATGAATATTTGTGTTTAAATTCCGCGCATAAACAGGCCTAGCTGACTGTGATGTCACAGATAAGTATCGCTTCGTCAGTCTGCCGGTAGGGGTTCCACCGCCTGGCAAATTCATTGGTTCCGAGACAATTCCTAGCAAAGGCAGTGGCCCCAGGTCTTGGTTACCATGGAAACCAGAGTCGATAAAGAAGGTTCCCCGGTTCAGAGTCGGTAATTAACCCATGGATCAAACAAAGTACAATGTTGAATAAACAAATTTGCAGATAAGTAAGATATTATTCGTTGACAATGCATGTTAAAATATGTATGAATTTTTATATTATACATTCATTATTAAACGAGGGAGCGGAGCAACTGAGTGTCTCCATTCACCTCAAACGGCTTTCATTCTGTGATTCTGTGTGTCTGTCTGTACGTCGAAAATCAGCCGAACCGCTGAACAGATTACGCTGAAATTATAAACAGACATCCGGTACAAGTTTACTGAGAACTGTTTACAAAATCAGCTTGATCCATTGCGATTTAATCCTACAATAAATAAAAATGTGATTTTAAAAAAAAATCAATAGCATTTGTTTAGTAGCAGCTAGCGGGACGAGATCTACGTGTCTGGCATGGAGTTGTAGTGAGCATTTAGTCTACCTCACGGAGAGTTGGGGTTCGATACCCGTTTGTTCAAACTTTTTTTTTTTTTTTTAGGGGTGTTAAATGGGAACTAAAAATTAGGTGATTTTGTTTTATCTTGGAAATTTGTTAATGTTTCACGCTAATACGTTTTGAACACGATTCGCATTTTGAATGTTCAATTTAAACTAGGGTAACGCCAAAGTCGTTGTTAAACGAGTGAGTGAGCCATGTGTATAGTACTGGTATCAATATCATTCCCCATACTAGGCTAGATCCAGCCGTAGGTATATGGGAGGAAAGGGGATGTTTGTTGTTAAACGAGTGAGTGAGCTAATGTTGAGTACCGGGAACATCCCCTTTCCTCCCATATACCTACGGCTGGATCTAGCCTAGTATGGGGAATGATATTGATACCGGGTACTATACACATGGCTCACTCACTCGTTTAACAACGACTTTGGCGTTTCCCTAGTTAGGTGTAGGCTCATGCCTCAGACAAACTATTGGAATATACAAGTCGCGCTTACGCGTGGCTTGAAGCCGCTACACGGAGGGCGTGGAAAACCTCGTACTCGGAATACTTCGTAGTTGGAAAACCTCGTTGATGCGTCAAAATCGCGAATCGGTCCTCGTACGGCCGCGATACGGTAGTTTGCGGGTAACGTTTGTCGTTTATCAGAAGTCCTGGGACAAATTTGTTTTCCGGGACACTTTCGGTACGCTGCCGGACGCTGTCTGCCGCCTCTAAGTAGGGTGCAAAAGGATTTTCGATCATTTTAACGCCTTTTGTGTAAAATGTGAGAGAAATGTTTTCCTGGGACAATTGTTCAGGACTCTGGTAGACTGTAATCGCCGTCCCCAGCGTGTTAAAAAAATTGACCCACTTTAACAATTTTTCGAAATTATTCGAGACGTCAAATTTTTTTGGGACGCATTCCCAAAACGAACAATTTTTGCCTTGTCCGCCCGGTTCTATAGTGCCCAATATGGACCCGATCGCCCCCCCAACAGTGTAATTGTGCCCAATATGGACCCGATCGCCCCCCCAACAGTGTAATTGAGCCTCATTTGCGCAGTTCCGTAGAGTCCGAGATGGATCCAATCGGACAATAATTGCGCCCTTTGTAAAAATCTGGTACAAAAGATTTTACGGTACGTCTAAATCTTCGCCTCGTCCGCGCAGATCCGCTAAGCCGAAGATGGACAGGATCAGACATACTGCACATTTTTCATAAATCCTGGACAAAAGTTTTTCCGTGACACTTTTCCAGGTTATCAGAATATGCACCTCGTCTGTCTGGTTCCATAGAGCCCAAGATGTAGGCCTACCTGATCGGACTGTAATTGTGGAAGATATAATAAAAAAGAAAATGTTTATCCCCAAAATGACCAACTACTATATTGAGAAATAAAAAAAAGTTTTTGGCCACGTTGTCGTTGAAATGAAGGTATTTCGGGGAATGCGGCCCCCTGACGTAATCGGAAGGAAAAATAAAAATTATAAATTTTGAAAATGCCCCAAAAAGGGTGACGGAATGCCCAGATCACTGTTTTGACTTTAAAAATTACCCCTCTAATAAACCACTGCTGCGCTTGACCTATACAGTTCTAAAGAGCCCGAGATGGACCCGATCGGACGAAAATTGCCCGGGCTATAAAAGAAGCAATGTGTTTTGGATTTTCCAAAAATGACCAACCATTTTAAAAGAAA
Organism: Sweltsa coloradensis; assembly: GCA_024449915.1. Taxonomy (NCBI): domain Eukaryota; kingdom Metazoa; phylum Arthropoda; class Insecta; order Plecoptera; family Chloroperlidae; genus Sweltsa; species Sweltsa coloradensis. The sequence goes on along the minus strand of JAMZAV010014837.1, from coordinate 8,754 downwards.
CAAAACTAAATTAGTATTAGGGCCGTAACTTCTGATGCAGCCCTCTGACACCATTGGAATCGCCCCAAAAATGAAATGGCTTGAAGATATTAATGAAATGTCAATTTCTATTTCCAAAACACCCCCCCCCCCCCCCAAAAAAAAACAGTGTCATTGCGGCATCCAGTCAAAACAGTCCTCGAAATTCGCATTTGAACTGAAAAAAGTTAATAAAATTTACTGAATAATCAAGGTTTAGATATTATAAAACTCGACTTTACCCCCCCCCCCCCATCACTCCTCACCACTTTGTCCTCTCGATTCCCTTGTTGTGTTCGTTGAGGCATATAACTTGTATTTCCCAGAACAATAAATTTGACTTTGCCCCCCACCCTACCCCACCCCACCCCAAAGCCCGCCAATGCCCAGCCCTAAAGGAGGTCGCTAGTATGAAACATTTATTTACATTAGTGGAAGTCTTTGTCGTCTCGATACTTTTGTTGCACTCAGGCGGGCTGAACCCCACTATTGGTGGAAGTCTATGTTGTCTCGATTGCACTAAGGCTGTCTCAACGCTTCTATGTCATGATGTTATCGATGTGCATGTGCATATGCTGGAGTTTTATATGGACATTTATGACTGTATTTAAAGATAGTTTCCCAACCAGAGCCCCCAACTTCAATCAGACTCAATGCCTGACTTATTACATCACTTCATAGCTAAAAATAGATTTCTTATAATGTACGTGTTTGTCTCTTCTGTTGGGAGCCTCTTGCAAGCTTACTAACGCACTATATTTATATGTTGTGATTAGTACTAGGAAGCTTCGCAAACGCATTTTCAGGCGCGTTGTTGGATGAGCGTAATTGGAGCTTTGAGCTGCCATGTGTTATGCTGATTTTCTGTTGTTCTGTGAAAAAATCATAACTTAGTCAAAGAATTTTTTAAATTAAATTAAATTAAATAGAAAATTAACTTACATTTTTTAATTAATCGTAATTTAAAAAAGAAAAAAAATCGTAAAATTGCAATTTTCATAAGAAATAATTATTCGATTGCGCTCAAATTTAACACGAATATATAAATTTATAAAATTAAGGTTCTGTGAAAAAATCATTAAAATCGGATAAAGCATGTAGGTGTTATGAGTCGAAGAAATTTTTTAAAAATATAAAAAAATCATAAAATTGCGATTTTTATGAGAAATAATTTTCCGATTGCGCTCAAAAACATGGCAGTTCTAAGTTCAGAGATTTTGAAGGCCTCCAGAAAATTTCATCGTAATTGGAGTATCGGTTTAGCCGGAATCGTGTTAACAAACACACAAAAATACAAACAGAAAAAAAAGAAAAGAAAAAAAAACATTCCGGATTTTTTTCTCCAGTGTAGTGAAATGGAATCTTCCCTTCGCTCCCTACGCTCATCCAATAAATTTGCGGCAAAAAATACACAGACGAGAATAGACAAAATTTTAATGTGCGTTTTTTGCGCCCAGGATCTGAAAACGAAGGGTTGAGATGTTGTTGGCCATAATCGCCGAACCTTTGACGTATTTTATAAGCCAACAAAGGTTATCGAATCGTTGAAGGCCCGTTAAATGACGTTTTTCATTTGCATGCATACGAAAAATGAAGTTTTTTTATCGGCCTTGGTTTTACAAACCACGTTTGAGTGCCGTTTTGGCGCTCAGGACATTCGAAATGGGAGTCGAAGTAAATTTTTATAGAAAATTTGATCTTGTTAGAAATTAATGAGAACAACATGGTTGGGACATAAAAGTCGAAATAGGGTCCGTTTCAGGGCATTAAAAAAAAGAAATGTTGAAAAGAATGTTGATTTTTCTATGCAAAACCGTACACGCATTGCAATCTTGTCTCCCTCCTGTCTACCCTTCAAACGTAACCAATGCGTAATGTTTGGTATGACAATTTCCGTGAAGATCGGATACAGTGGTTTTTGCCATTTGTGAATTTTACAAAAAATATAATATAATATTAATAAAATATAATATAATACCGTGCATATTTTGTGGCCTTGAATGCAAAATTAACTACTAGGAAAACGCTTAAGTCCCGTCGCGTTGTTGAGCGAGCACTGGTACGTGCAACACGACCCGAGTACGACATTCCCATAATGTTACATACCAATAAGTCTGTAAGGTCTTGATTGATTTAGCTGAAAATTTTTAAAATAGGAGAGAATGTTGTACTTATTGACCATGCAAAATTTCATAACGATCGGAACATTTTTATTTTTTTATTTTTTATTTTTATTTATTTTTATTTTTTACAACCAACGATCGGATTTTGTTAAAAAACTATACAGCAACCCGCATAGGTGGTATGTACATGTGTGCAAAATTTCAGATCGATCAGAGAAACGGTGCGACCTGTACCAAAGCAGTAACAGAAAAAAAACAGACATTCGAGCCATAAGAGTCAAGTGGAGACGCTCGCTACGCTCGCTCAATCAAAAAGTGTCCCGGACTGAACTCGATGGCTTCGCCCTAACCCGGGTTCGAACCCAGGTTCTCAAACCAATTTTATTTAAATTCCTTTATACTTGCGCTACATTAACGAGCATTGGTCGTTCCAAATCGAACCGAGGAAAACCAAAATTTTGAGCTTTTAAAGTTGCACTGCAAAATGTTCAAAATTTTACAACTTTGCGATTTTTTTCCGCGCAATCGGAAAGAAATATCGGGACAATTTTGTTTTTAACCCGTTCGCTATTTCATTGGCTTTCGGAATTAGCATACCTCGGGGCTCTACCGCGCACCAAATTTAAAAAAAAATGGAAAATGGAAAATCCAAACAATGTCCAAAAAAAAAGAAAACAGTACACATTTTTGCCATCTGTACACTCTGCACGGGCACTTCTCACACGCCATACTGTGAATTTGAAAATTCAGGACTTTTTGAGAATTTTTTATTTAAACAGCAAGTTTAACTTTTTTCAAAATTACGCGCATTTCAAAATGTTCATCGTGGCCCCGGCCAAAGTATTGGAACGGTCCTCAAACCATTAACGGTGCTCATACCCGGAAAGATTCCGAACGCGCCGGTACCTTCGGCATTCGGGTGCAAACCCTACTTTGGGCGCGGCAACCGTGAGGAAAAAATATGTTTTTTTGATGCCAAAACGGACACGCATGACAATTTTGGTCGGTCCATAACGAGTATACAAATGCTACAAAATGGGTCATGTTTGGTATCACGATTATGGTAAAGGTCCGATCTAGGTCCTTAAACCATCCGTGAATTTTTGAAAAAATGTGTGCCATGCTTTTTACGATTTTAAATGAAAAATCAAACTGTTAAAAAGTGTCCCGAATCGTATTTGAAGGCATCTACTGATCCGGGGTTCGAACCAAGGTTCTCAAACTAATTTTATTAAAATTCCTTCATCATTCCTGTACATTTATGTGCCTTGTTTAGCGGAAATCAAACCAAGGGAAGGCGATTTTTTTATTTTTTTAAATTGCACTGTATAATTTTCAAAATTGTCCAACTTTGGGATTTTTTTTCGTGCATTCTGAAAAGGAAAGTGAGGACAATTTTTTTAAAATTTGTTACCCAATTCATTGGCTTTCGTAATTGGCAAACTTTGGGGCTCTACCGTAAACCAAAAAATTTCCAAAAATTTGGAACCGGAAAATCCAAACAATGTCCCATAAAAAGAGAATGCGACTTTTTTCCAAAAATGTGCTCCAAATGGCGCCCAGTTTTCTTTATTGTGTACACGTTCAAACAACAAACGACGATTCGGGAATGCTCCAAGTAATATATCCGTTTTTTATAAAATTTTCTCGTTTCAAAATTTTAAATGTTTATCGTCGTCCCGGCCAAAGTATGGGAGTTGGTCCGGAACCCTTCGCGGTACTTGTACCCGTAGTCATTTCGAACACGTCGGTACTGTCGACGTTCGGGCGCGGAGCATACTTTGGGCGCGGCAACCGTGAGTACAAAAATGCCCAAAAACAGCGTTTTTCGTGATTTTTGACTTTTTGACCCGGAAGCAAATTTTTTCTCGGGTTGCAGGTATTTTTTGTCGAAAAATTCGATCCTTTTTCGTGGAGGAGCGTCCAAAATGTACACGTTTATCCTGCTTTTTGGCGGAGAAAATGTCTTGCGTGGAAAAACTTGGTTTCCGCCCCCAGTCCGTGAGTTAGCAGACTATTGGATATAGACGATTAAATTGCTTGACATGGATTTGACTACATTCAGTTCCAGGTTCTGTTTCCTAGCAGACATTCGGGGAACCTCAGGCTAGCATGTGGTGCAGTGCGCGCGCGGAGATCTATTCAACTATTACTTTCTTATAGCGTCACGCAATGTTCGGAGCATTTTAGTCCCGCTTCGCCACTTAGCCATTTTAAAACCTTCATAAATACGCCAAAAATCGTTAGTTTTTAAAAATAAATTTATAATTGTTTCTTATTATATTTTATGTTAATTACAATTAGGTGAGGTTGCATAAAAGAGTTGAGGAGCATTCCGTGTTGTCTGCCTATGTGTGGAAAATAAGATGGACAGACAATATGGTGATGTTTATGAGGGATGCACATCAATACTTTTTTCGTTATCGATTATCAAAATGGAAACGTCATTATCGAATCAATATAAATAAATGGGATGTCAACAATAATCGTGATAATCGTACGATATCAATATTGCTAGTAATATCGCGATAGTTATTAAGAATCTGGATTTTTAATTGCAAATCCAGTAGCATATACACGTTTATGACTAATAGACGCTGCTAGTGCTACAACAATATTTTTCTCCTGAATTCTCGATTTCATGGAATTCCCAGCGTGTCAAAACGGGTTTTTCTGCTTGCGATCTATTTGACACTAACACTCCCCTCCCTGGCGGCCAATCCACCGACCAGCTTTGAGATGGCGCGCAATTCAAAGTGAGGCAAATGCGAGAAAAGCGAGTTTTATGCCGGTATATCGTGATATGATTTCAAAGTAGGTACCATATTGGTGCGATTGTTTGGGGGCACGATATTAATGCAATATTATTCTAATGTTGGTGCTATTATCGATATGAATTTTCATATCGTTTGACATTCCTGATAAATAAATCTCGAGTGACACCATCAGCCCAGCTAGTGCAAAACCTGAGATAATCTCCATCTTAAAGAGTTTTGGTTCGTGCCACTATTGACCAATTATTTGATATTTTGATTTTCGATAATGAAGTTTGGACTTATCGATTATCGAAATTCTATACATTATTGATTATCGATCGATAACATCGATTATCGTGTATATCCCTACCGGTACTTATTACAAATTATTATTATTGTTTTTAGGCCCTATTGTTATTTTTGTAATCATTATCAGGTCGTGTAACAGTGGTTTAGTATTTTAATAGTACGGTTTTAGTTAGAGAGTAAGTGTGATATCTTCAATTTTCACAAGACTGCGACTGCGACCAAAATAACCATGAAGCTAGCATTTTTATTGAGTCCCCCCTCCTTCCCCCCTTTTTTTGGAAGTTCCAACCCGTAAAGGCCTCATTTAAGAAATTGTAAATGGGGGTGGGTGGGTTTTTAAGGCCTTGCTCCTGTCCGATGAAGGGGTCAGCTGCTGATGTTAACCTCCTTTTTAATCTTTCCACTTGCCACTACTTTACTTCCTAGATATCAACATCAATCGGATATCAACGTATAAGTACTTTATTAACATTTATGCAAAATTTGGTAATGATATAATAGATGTACCAACACCACTGTGGCCTGCGCCAATACGAGCGTACGCCTCTGGGCCAAGTTCATTCTCTGTTTTAGGAGCGTTCCGTAGATACGGGCGCATTACGGCTCACTTCTTGTCGGCAGCCGTGAGGAACACATCGCCTCAATAAGCTTACGGCGGGAGCGATATGACCTGGCCCACCCTGCACCTTTAGTTTTCTCCGCCAGCGTTTAGAAAACAAAAAATGATTGGGCAATATGCTGCAGATTATACAATTGTGTTAAACAATAAGTACCAGGGTCAAACCTGTAACAAGGTTGAGCTACAGTGGTCCCAACGAAAGAATGCAGGTGGCTTGAAATTGTTTTTCCAACATAACAACTTTGTCGATTCTATTCACGCTAGCTCAGCATGGATCTTGTTCACGGAGGAACTCTGTGATCTAGCACAGATAATTTTTGCTTGCGTTGGTAAAAGATATTTCTCTTTCATACACAAAGGCGACATTCCATTTACCGCTCATTCATACTACCCCCATCACTACCAAGTACCAAGCATCTGCATTCTTTCGTTGGAGCAAGTATATCATAGACAAGCAGTGATTTGAAATACATTATAAAGTTATGCCATGCACACCTAGTACAACGTACGCCTATGTATTTTGAAACAATGCACGATTCTGTGTATCGTAGGCCCTATGCCTAGTGTCGTTACTACGGCAGGCTGTTTTTTTTTTTTTTCAGGGAATCCTTTCTTGGTGTAACATGTCATTTATAATGTTCACACTTGAATTCCTTGCAGAGCCTAAGGGTCGATCTACAACAGCCAGGAACGATGGCCGGCAATGGTAGGTACAGTACCGGCAACAGGAATATTGGCTATGATTTAACAATGCCCGGTAACGATAACGGGAAACTATTGCCGACCGCTGTTGTAGAGCTTCCTCAAGCCCTAGTTTATACAAACAGAATGTAGACACATAGGCCTACGTTGAACTTCTGGTAAGGTGGGTAGGCCTAGGCCTAGTATCGATTGACATGGTGTTGTGATATAGGTGGAACCAGATAAGCTGGCGGCCGTCAAGGTCAAGTGAGAGCACGGACGCCAACGTAGACAATTTACACACAACTGGCATTAGGTAGGGCCTACCGTATTTGGTCATGTTATCGTGATATGTTATCACATAAATCAACATTTTATAAGCTGTGAATAAAGTAGTTCGTCCCACAGAGTCAGTATTTTAGCAACATAATGATTTTAAGTAATCACGATTACGAAAGTGTTTTTTTGCCTTGTTGGTAATGGTGTGTCCAAAGTTCCAGCAGTTTATAATGCCAACCTCGCCAGATGTGATGTCAATGTTTAGGCCGCGTTCCCATAACTTTGGTTTAGTCTTAAGAAATTGTTATTGGTTGTTATGGTAGCAAGAAATCCGATATCCTGATTGGTTTGTAATGTTTCAGTGGCCTGTCATAATGAAGTTACTCCTTTTCATTGGTCATCGTATAAATAACAAAACGTCTGATTGGTCCGTCATAAGAATTAGGCCTATGGTTTTGCTATAACAATTTCTTAGGACAAAAACGTAAACAATTTAACACGTATTTCCTATCCCCTTATAACTAAACCAATTTGTGGGAACGCGGCCTTAGGAGCATCAAAATGTCTTGATTTTATTCGTACACGTCAAAAATACTTTATTTTTAGGATATATTGGGCAAAGCTTGGCTTTAAAATAGTCGTGTTTTTCTCCAAAAGCAGTTTTAGAGACCGTTATTTTATTTACTTTTTGCCGATCCTGAGGCCATAGTGCGTGGACGACAGTGCTGCGATCCCTCGGCGACCGCCACCTTATCTGATTCCACCTATACGAGAATCGCCACTGATTGAAATGGTCGAGATCCAATGTACGAATAGGCCCTATGCATGGATGGAAAACGTTCTTGATGTTGTTTTAAAATAGGCCCTAGGTCTACATGCTTAAGCCTAGGCCTAGCCTCTGGCTTTGGGTGTAAAATTCTGAACCCAAAGCCTCGGCCTTAAAACCCTTATGGTGCCGAGGCCTGTGCCTTTAGGGAACTAGGCCTAGGGCCTAGGCTAGCTAGGCTAGGGTAAGGGCTAATAAATCAATAAATAGGCACGTAGGCCTAAGCTACCTGTAGCAACAGCGCCAATGCCAGAGAATACAGCAGTTTTATGAAGACAGTTGCCTACAGCAATCCATCGAGCAGTTTCATCTCCTAATCGTGTAGGCTCAACAATGATCATACTACATTCGGCTTCCAAGGCTTTCTCCAGTTCAATCTCAAACGTTTCGTGCGCATTTTCGCTATCATACACTTCTCGTATGATGGCCACATTCGAAGGGTCGAACTCACTGCAAAACGAAGAAATACCTTCTTTACGATTCATATTTGATTGTGAGCCTAGAAAATAAATGCTATACAATAGCTGACAATAATAAATATCCACAGATAACTAATGAATCTCAATTGATCGTTAGAATAAACATTATGCAAATTCATAAGACCTAACCTGTCAGCCGCTTCGTCCATCTTTAAAATGTTCGACTATCGATATTCGATGAATCGATACTGTATAATGATTCGAGAATTTCGACTTTTATCAGAGATCATTCCGCCGGCGCTTATTTTGAATAATGCTATTATTATTGTCATCGAAAAAATTAAAAAATTATTATGAAATCTCATTCATAGTGTTATAAGGAGTAAGATCATCTTCTGCTTGAAAAATATTTTTGAGTATATTATTGAAGTTATTTTACTCATCGCATCAACCTGTGTGGTGTAAAATAAAACCAAAAAGTAAAATGTTCATAGGTACTTGTATTTGTTTCACCCCATTAACACCTGTTGGTCCCATGAAAAATGTCATTCTTATAAAAATACCATTGAAAGATTCTTGATCTATTTATTAACCTTTATATGAAGCAATAATTAATAAATGTTTTTCAGAAATATCACCCATTGCCGGTTCTTCATTCAAAACCAAATAAGACGAGCACTAGCTTTCAGTGAGTATGAATACTACATTGAGGTGCAAACAGGCT